>VZRQ01006958.1:888215-999541 GCA_013397975.1 Machaerirhynchus nigripectus
GATGGCGAGGGAGGGACCGGGCGGCAGACGCTGAGCCACCCCCGCCCGTGGTGGTGGAAGCTTTGGGCAGAGTTCGGGAAGTCTGCGGGAAGGTGAGGCGGATGCGCTCGCCTGAGGGAGGGATGCTGCCCCGGCTCCGCGGGGACCCGCCGCCCGTCCCGGAGAAGGGGAGGAAAGAAAGCCCCACCGGCGGCCCTCTGCCTCGGGATGTAGCGCAGAACACCTTCTAAATAATTACCTTGCTGAGGAAATCAGACCGATAGTGGAATCAAGGCTTGGGAGAGGGATGCTGATTTATACAAGGTGCTTCAGCAGCTTTCCTTTCGCGATCTGAGCTTATTAGGGTGGGGATCTCCTGTGGCCACCTCCATTAACAGTCCCGGGTCTTAGCGGAGGGGAACTTCATCAGCTGGTGATGATCTCTATAATTTCATCATTTCTACACTATGTATGCTCAAGAGGACATACGAAGGCATAAAGGTGATTACCACTTGCTCTTTTCATAAAAGCTAATTCTGCATTAGCACTTACTTGTAAAAATTTTATTGTGCTTAAGAAATCCAAGGAACTGGAAAAAGTGTGCCTCTGAGGCTGGACCTCGCTCATCAGACTGTCTCCATCCTGGTCTGTGTTGACATGGATACTGCATACCCATATCTATCAATTCCTAAAAATCACTGTGGTTATTTACATCATTTAGCTTGTGCATTCAGTCCCAGGAAAACACTGGGGAAAAAAGTGCAATTCACTATTGTGTGTTACTTCGTCATAAGTTTGTGCATAAACTGCCCAAAGTGGAGTCCTTTTATTTACTCTGTACTGTGCCTAGAACATACTTCATTCAGACAGTTAGTTTATGCTATTTACATAAGTATTTGGGGAAAATGACATCTTGAAGATAACTATATATCTTGCAATGCATAAATAAAAAATAATAAATTAGGTAAAGCCATCTGTTACTCTATACGATACTTTTTTAGAACGCCCAGAAAAGCCAGAAGTAACCAAATATATTTCTCCTGAATCTTGAAGCCATTCAACAAACTTCATGAGCTGTTTCCTAAAGTTAATTATTTTAAGCCAAAACAGTCCTCTCAAATTTCTGTGACTTAGTCCTGGTAGGTGGAGTAATTCTTCAGCAGTACAGATCAGTCTGAGCTCTTCTGAGCCTAAAGTAGAAGCTAAATTTTCCTTCCCAGTAGACATGGTTGTTTTGGTTTCTTCTCTCTCTGGATAGACTTTAACATTTGTTTTTGATTAACACAAAAATTAGATACCACAGATTGAACATGGAAATAACTCAAAACCAAAGAAAGAAAAAGGTCTAGAATGAAGTCACCATGTTAGTCACAGAAACATAAACCAAGATAGCTGACCGATCCAGATTCCAGGTTTTAAGATAGTACCAAAGTCTAGTAAATATTGCTCTGCTGTGGGCAGACAAAGAGCACACATTAATAATTATTACTCTTGCAATCCTATGGAATTGCCTGTTGTAGTCATTAACATATACTAGTCATAAAAAGATGGTAGCCTCATCAAATCATAAAAAGATAACCAGTGGAGGTGGACATTTAATCCTACCTCTGTCTCTTCAGCCGCTGCTGAGTAAATGAAACAAAGTGGATAAACCCAGCAGTGGAAAATTTTTGCCAGGTATCAAGTGGAGTGTCTGATGTATATATATCGTAATTTCAGATACCCATGGATGCTCCCTAGGGAGCTGGCGTTAGGGAAACTCAAAAGGTCTGCTTGGAATACCACACAGATACTACATGTTATTCCATGAGAAAGATGTAGAAGGTGAGGAATTTCAGGTGTGTTACATGCAAACTCCAACAGAAATAGGAGCAGATCCCAGTGTGAGACACGACCCGTTGGATAATGAGTGCTTCGTTAAGGGGGACTACTTCAGTAGAAGGAACAGATACAGATAGAGAGCTTTCCAAGAATCAGGATGAATATTTTTATACCTGGCAACAAGAGTCCTTGAGTACATCAAACCTCAATGCATTTAGCAAAATAATTCTGACCCTCAGATTTCACAGCCAAGCCTGCTAAACTAGTTTAAAAGAAAGCAACAAAATATTGCTAGATGTGCTGGTGTCAAACGGAGTTTTCTTACACATGTAGGTTTATATGGTATTGCAGCTCTCTGCAGTAGATTTTCTCTGTAAGTAGCAAAGGGTGGTATCTCGAGTGCACAACACTAGTTGTTGCAGCACTGATAGTGAGGACTGGCTTGACACTTCTGGCTCGCTCAAGTTCAGATGAGCCTCCTGAGTGAGTCATTGTCTTTACCTGGTGAGTTATGCTGAAGCACTGTTTTAAAATTATTTTCATGCCTCCTGTGGAAATAAGAGATCATTGCCTGCATTGCAACAACCTCTGTTGAGACCTGAGACCCAGCTGCTGGTCTCACTGCTGAATAGGAACTTTTCAACCCACTGGGGGTAGGATATCACCCCTCACCAAAGTTCTGTCAGCCTATGCTTCTGAGAATGATGCTGAAAGTTCCTCTTTTTGCATCTATTGTTTCGATCAGATGAAGTCCTCAAAAACTTCTCTGAAATATTGGGGAGTTTTCCTAGTTTATACTAGACTGCTTTCCTGACAACTGTAAGGTATAAGACACTTCCCCAAATAATTGAAGCAGTTGTTTGATTTGCCATTTGTGGAAATTACTCCTTCATACAGTTAACAAGCTTCAAAACACAGAGGCAAGAGGTCAGCCAGGTCCCAGTACTAAATTCACGAAATACAAGGTTCAACTTCATAGAATCACAGAATAGTTTGTGTTGGAAGGGACCTTTAAAGACCCCCCTGCCATGCGCAGGGTCACCTTTCACTAGCCCAGGTTGTTCAGAGCTCCACCCAGTCCGACGTTGAACATTCCAGGGATGGGGCATTCCCAGCCTCCCCGGGCAACCTGTGCCAGCACCTCGTCACCTTCACAGTAAAGAAGGTCTTCCTGATACCTCACCTAAACCTGCCCTCTGGCAGCTTGCAGCCGTTCCCCCTTGTCCTATCACTCCATGTCCTTGTAAAAAGTCTCTCTACAGCTCTCTTATTGCCCTGTCAGGCACTAGAAAGAGTTGTTTCTTTCAGCCTTTTCAACAGAAAAAGAGAAAACTATCTCAGAAAGGTGATGAAACATTTACAGTGAGTCCCTTAATACTGGTGGTAAGCTACCCAAATATAAAGGGCATTGAGATCCCAGCTGTCAGACAGAAAGTGACAGAAGGGACTGAGAAGCACTAATAACAGTGCTCTGCCCCTTTTGGAACGGGGAGGAAAATTAGAAGGACATTAGAGACATTGTCAACCTCTAAAAGGACACAGTTGAGCAAGATCCTGTAGTGTACATCAACATGGGATCCCAACCATACTCACAAGGTTGACCCTTTTTTTAAAACCCAGGTTTATACTTGATAAAACTAATGAGCCTGATTCATCATTCAGAGTTTGCACAGTGGTTTTGGAAAATTGCTTTTTTTTAAATTGATACCTTGCATCAGGGTGACAGAGGCACATATGAGGTGTGGATGTGAAACATGATCAAAACAGAAGTCTAACTGTCCCCGATGCGAATTCTCTGTAATGATGCACAACCTGAAGGGTAAAAGATAATCAGGGTTTTTAAAATACTTATATATTTGCTCGTATAGTAATTATATAGTTTATATATGTATATAAATATTTAATACTTATGAGTATTTTTTTAATACGAGCATTTTTTTAATACTTATGAGTATACCATGTCATTATATGTTTTTCTAGTTATGTGTGTACTGAAAATAAAATTGATACATTGCACTAAAGTGGCATACAGACACACCATCTTGCACTTAGTCTGGGAATATTCAAATATTTAAAAGATCAGAAAGGTGAAAGTGAGATATGAAACACAGTCAGAAGTTTTTAATTTCTGGACCAAAACAAGGGACCAAAAAATAGGGAAAGTTGCTATTCTATTTCCCTCTTAGAGAGAAGACCTGAATCTTGCGAAGCTAGGCTAAATACACGTAGGTACAGAAAATGGTCTATGAAATTGCACTCCCATATTATTAGCAGTTCCTGGAAAGAACAGGTTTTGCCCCAGACTTTCTGCTAGAAAGTGTACATCATGTAGTAGAACTAAAAGAAAAGTAACTGCAATTTCTGATGGGATATCTCTTTCCAGAAACTGTACTCCCAGAACCAAATGGATAGAGGGAAGTTGATTTTTTAAAAAAAGAAATGAAAACTGATGTATTTTCATAGTCAAGTTGGTGAAAAATGTACCAGAAATAGATTTGTTTACAGAACAGTTTCTACTGTGCAAAAGACTGAAGAAAGCAGCACTGCCTTGTAGGATGTTTGCAGGCTATGAAAAAGGAATCCAAACATGATCCTGACTCTCTCTCAAGGCGCTCCATCACTGCATGACACCTTCTCCTTTGCTCCCTTTTTAAATTTTCCAAGAAAAGAATAGGTTTTCCAACATCTTGTCTCACATTCAGAAAGAACTCCTGTAAATAACTGCAAATCTTCTTGCAAAATTCACCTCTAAGCTATCTTGTTCCAAGATGCCCACCCAAACAACCTGGCAATAGTTGGGCTGTTCATGTGCTGCGACTGCTGACTGATACATTGACCAGAAATGCAAGCAAGTTTCCTAATAAATTCCTATGTACCTGGATATATCGATTATTCTAAATTTGCAGGAGCAAAAATTATGCCTCTTTCCCACAAACATGGCTCCTTCGCCAATGTGCCATGGGGAGAAGAGGGAAGCGCTGCGGTTTCGATGGCTGGGGAGGCGTGTTCCTGACGGATTTTCCTATCCCATGAACACAAGGTGGTGCTGGTGCTCCTGGCACCGGGGCCGATCCGCCACGTCCCAGCAAGCCCGACTTGGGTGGTGGCCGACGATGTCTAGCTGGTGTACCAGGTATTTCACTCGCCTTAAACTAATTATAAGAAATACTATCTATTACGATAAAACTTTTTTTTTAAATGAAACTCTTATTTTTGTTCTGATAAACTGAAAAAAAAAATCGATTGCCCATTGACATAGAGACCTGTTTTCTTCATTATTTTGGTTTGAGCTCCAGAACCCTCCAAACAGACCAGTTGTATTTCCCAGCTTCCCTCCATTTTCAAATAAAAATGAATTGTAGGTCATGAATGAAAAGGAAAAAAGATGTAAGAGCATCTGTATCTTTTCAGATCTTAAGAAAAAATGAAGAAAAAACCTAAAGTCACGTGAAAGAAACCTGCAAAATGTATAAATAAGTATACTCCCAGGTAACTGAAAGGAGCTGGAGGTATGAAAAGATTAGTTAAGTGCTTTCCTGCCTTTAGAGGGAACTTCTTTGGTACTGCAGAATGCTGTACCTAAACTAGAAGATTTGAGAAAACTTTTACTAAGAAAGATGACGATTGAAAAACATTGTTGAAATATATTCAATTGAAATGTTTATTCCAGAGTATGAATGCATGCTAAAAGGGGTTTGAGTCTATCCGCTTGCCCATTAGAGTGGAACTAAGGTAAAGCACTTTTGAAGAGAGATTAAACTTCCACATAGCTGGGATAATTTCTTGCCAAATGAAATAATAAAATTCTTGAAATTCTCCTTGCATTGAAAGTCCACACTGGAGAAGATAAGGAACACAAAAAACAAATGCATGTTTGATAGAGTATTTTGGATCCATAGTTTCATCAGTCTCACAGTTAGCTTCCAGTTTAATTTATTGTATAAGAAGTTTGTATTGTGTTAGGAAATCCCAATAAGGATCTGTTTTCAAATACATTTTATAAAGATATAAAATGCCTTCTTCCATATTTCTCTTTCAGGTTCATCTGACAAAGACATAATTATCATGTTAGGGAGAATTCTGACTCACAGTTCAGTGCAATATTTTTTGAGGCTAGTAAATGTACTTTAGGAAGGATAATCTACGCAGCCTTTTGCTGTTCCCTTATATTACATAATACTCCCCTGTGTTCCTGCTGCTTTTCTTCTTTCTCGTATTTCTGCTGATCTCTGTTGCTTATGTATTTACTTTTCCCTTAGGAGAGTATACAAAAACAAGACCTAAATATCTTAATCTCTTCAGCTTAATTAGACATGAAAGTAACTCTGGCCTCATTAAGAAATGTCCTGAAGCAACAGGTAGAATGGAATAAGATGAGTTTGAAATCTGATCCTGAGATCAGCTTGTCAGACAGTCCTAGTTATTAAAGAAGCCTGGGAAATAGTTACTGTAGAGAAAAACTAAATGCTTAGTATAAATCTCAGTGGAAGAGATGACTAATTAGAGATAATTATACACAGATTTCTTGCATTAAAAGTGCTTTAAAACATAAACATTCAAATTTTACTTAGGCTCCCAAGTGCTTCCTAGGAGGCAAGCTTGCAAAAAAATGTCTTTTAAATTATGTCAAATGCTTTTAAACCAAATGGTTTTTAAGAGGCATCTCAACTTGAATTTTCTTGTTCACCTTCACTTTTGTAAGAAACTGCAATAAAATTTATGGCTTAAGATAGTATCCTAATTGTCCTATAACAAAGGTAATCAAGAGTCATGCTGGACTAATTTGCTACTGTTCTCTAGCAACTTCAGATCTTGTACCCAAAATTCACTTGATAGGAAGACACTGAACTGACTTCAGAACTGAGGTGAAACTGTTAGAAAATTGACAAGTAACATAATAAAGGATGCTGTGCTAAAAAATATCTGTGAGATAAAAAGAAACAAACAAAATTAGAACAGAAATCCAACTCAAACGAAACAAACCAAATGACCCAAAACCTAGGATACAACCCATTAGCAAATTTCTGGAATATTTACTGAAAATTACGAAGGTTGGTGTAGAAGATTTTCAGATAGCTTCATCCCTTAGCATCCCTTACACTGGAGGAAATAGAGAATTTCAAATTTTTACAAGGGAATTCAATTTTTTTTCAGCTTTGTGTTAACGAAATCTCTCAAACGGCTCTCACAAAACCTTCAGGTTGAAACTGATGGATGTGGGGGTTTTTTGAGATAGTAAATTAAGACACCATTTCATACAGGTATTTCTGAGGCTTACATAGTTATCGTGCAGGTGTTCAGGAAAATCTGCATATGCTTCTTTTTTCAAGATTCAGTGAGAAGGTTTTTAATCTTTTAAAATATTGTCAATTCATGTGGTTCCTTTTGGAAAAACAGGAACACACAGCAATCATCCATTCATCCATCCATCCACAGAGATACTTGACAGATTCTTTATCTTCTTACTGCACACTGATGTCAGAAGAACATATAGTGCCTTTATGAACAGCCTGAACACTGGGCAAGAGTGTACACTTGGCAGGTTTGTGAATAGTACCAAGTTGGGGGGAGTGCTCCGTGCACAGCCCAGCGCTCACAGGACCCTTGGGAAGTGCAGTCAGGGGTAGCACAAAGTCCTGCGTGTGAGTGCAGAGGAGTCATGTGCCTGTACAGCGCAGGGGCGAGGCAGGACAGCAGGAGCACCTGGGGATCCTGAGGAACAAACTGAACAAGAATGAGCAAAATAGCCCTGAAAGACAGCGGGCCGTGCTGTGCCTCTGTGGGATGTCTGACTCCACACCTGACAGGTGGTTTAGAGCTCCCCCAGTGCAAGACAGCAACTGTGGAGTGAGTTCAGCAGGATGGGACAGGAAAAACGGCACCAGGCACACACTGGAACATGAGAAATTCCAGCTAGGTGTTATGAGAAATGTTTTCACCATGGAAAGCTCGAACATGTTGCCTGGAGGGGTCTCATCTTTGGGAATATTCAGACTTCAAAGGTCCAGGCTCCAAGTGGGAGTAAGATCAAAAATTTCTTGAGATCTCTTCCAGCTTATTTTTTAATTCTGTGATCGATCACTTTTTCCATTACACCAAAAGAAAACAGGATAAAAATACTTTCATTTAAAACCTTCACAATCACTCTATTTATAACAAACTATTCCTTTTAATTGATTCAACCCATTGTTCCAACGAGAAAATAGACCTGAATAGCCACAGAAAAGACAAACATTTTTTCAGCACCTCACTTGAATTTTGAAAAGTGAGGTTTACCTCATCATTGTCCTTCCAGTCCTTACTTTCTCTTAGTTATGGCCATTGCTATCAGCATATATTGAAAGAGATCAGTGATTCTGAGTCAGTAAAGAGTGAGAATATTCAGCTGGTCGTAGCAAATAGTGAGTGTTTAATCACTGTGAAAAGTTTTAAAAGGAGCCTTTTCTTCAAGTATAAAAATCTCAGGTTTTGTAACTAGACTTGGTGCTTCACTACTAGCCATGCCAATAGTTTGAAGTAAGAGCACATGTACAAGGTTAATATTCTCGCTATTTATCTTATTTTCACTTGCTCACCATCAGAACATACTGTCAGTGGTGATGGGGATAGAGAGTCAGCTAAAGCAGAGTGTGGACACCCATGATCATACAAAATACACTGCAATGAAAGTAAACACTGCAGGTGGCTATAAAAATGTCAGGAAGAGGCAATGAATTTGCAAGATTTGTCTTGCCAGTAAAAAGTGAAATAAGTAGAATATTGTGGCCACATTTGTTCTGTAACTGGATTTTTTTAAGCAGAAGAGAATCTTTTTAGAGGCAGTAATCAAGTCAAAATGGAATTGGACAGGAATTATTTATCAGAAAGACAGTAATAATCTGTAACTGGAGGGCATCTGAGTCTTACAGTGCTGTAGCAAGCACATAGACAATTACAGAAATATTCTTATAATTATTAATGCAGTTTGAGGGCGCCAGTTGCAGAAGGCTGGATCCCCCATTCTGTAGCACATTTTTAACTATAAGTTACGTGATGAAAATGTTAGTATTCAAGGCTGCTTGCTCTTTTCTGCTAATTTACATTTATAGTCTTAATGTCTAGATTGAGCCTAGGGAAATTTAAAACTCTATTTCATTAATGCTAACTTTTACAGAAATCCCAATATGCACAGAAGTTCCTAGATTGCAAGCCTAGTTAGATGAGAATGCAGAAGCTAAACGTAATTGCTGGGTGCTTATGATAGTTAAATATGTACTGTCAGTTTTGACTTTCGAAATCCCTACAGACATAAACCTACTGTTCTAAAAAATACAAAGTAACAGAATTTTCAATTAAAATAACTTTAAAACAAGCATTTTGAGTTTACACTCTTTCTACAGATATGTTTGAAACAGTTACAGCACAACAACACTGTGTTTGGTTTTTCAGAAGTTCCTGTGAAGAGTTAGATAATTTGATATCTCCTTTTCTCAGCTTTTGAATGGATGGCAAATTACAAATACATGTGCAGCCATTTTAACAGTCCAATTTGGGTCGTGTTCTGGCAGGCTTTTGTGAAGTGCAGCAGTTTTACAATGCTAATGCAGTACTGATGGGCACCCATTTACCAGCTTCCATCAGCTCTGAGCAGAAGGTTCTGATGCAACTTCTTTAAAAATAACCCATTTAGAGATCTGGGTGCAGAAATCTCGGTCACCTGCAGAAGTCCTTGCCTAGATCTATATATTGGTGTATATATGTGTGTATAAAAAATTATATACATAGATATATACACACATTTGATTGGGCAGTAATGGGCTCAGGATGAATAAAACGTGACAGTTTTGTTACACAGTGATTCAGTGCCTTAGGTCTGCCTGCAGTTTCTGCCAGGCACATTGCTCCACACCTGAAGTTCTGACCTGCCTCAGCCCTGTGGAAGTTCTGTAATTCATATCCATTAAAAAATAAATAAAGTATGTTTGCTTTAAGTGATCACAAAATTCTGTTCATATCCATCTTGGACAGGTAAAACTGCACCAGTACAGGACAGTAGAGAAGCAGACCAAGAATAAATGAATTAAACGTGATTATGAAATATGCATGGGGCATTTATGAAAAACCATATTTTCAGCAAGGTAATCTCTTATGGAATTTATAATACAGTATATCATCAAAGAGAGAAACTGGAGAAAAGGTTAATAGCTGGGCTAATTATAAATCCAGATATATATAATTCAGCCTCCTAAACAGCTTCACACCCTTGCACTTTAAGTAAGAAGCTGTAAGGGAAATACTATTTTGGAACCTATTGATCTTTTCTGTAATATTTGTTAGTAAACTAGCATTTAATTCATTATTTATAAGTTTGCTTCACCTATCTCATTTGTTTGATATCTAATTTTTATCAGTAGTACTTTGTAGACAAGCAAGTACTTCAGGAAAGCAGATTGCATTTTAAATCTGGAATAGCCTTTGGGAAAATGTATTGAGTATGTAAACCTGACTAAATAACATATGGGGATACGGGACAGTATGTTAAACTCACAGTTTTGCTATACTTGAAGTAAATTTTAATGTTTCTGTTATTCATCCTAAGTGCAAAATCTTTAATTTGAATTTTCACTGTGCCGCAATGGATCAGAAACACAATAATTCTCATGGGAATGAGAACAAAAGCACCAGAGAGTTCCCTCATGCTTCTTTCTCCTGAGGCTTCTCTATGTTGTCTGTGTATTGGATGGGAAGAGGAGAATCAGTTTCAAACAGTCTAACGTAATATTTGGTATAAAAACTAATGAGTGGATGAAAGGTCTGTTTATAAATGAGTGAATTATCTGCAGTTCAGCTGTTTGCAAACTGATAAGCCCACATATGTGTTTAGATATATATGTATATGTACAAACATACATAATAGGGAGTCTTAACATAGTACAGAAATATTATTACATGTCCTGTGGTCTACTGGTGGGCTGTACATACAGTACAGCAGCTCCCAGAGCTTTGAATTGTAGAATTTGGAAAAATGGGGCCGTACGCCTATACCATTTGAAAAAAAACCCTAATATCTGGCTGTGGAAATGCATAGGAAAGGTTTCTGGTGTGAAAATAAATGAGATATATCAATCTTAGTAGAAAAATATAGAAATACTATGAGTCATGAGTAGAAATAATAATGAAATATAGGCAGAGTTGAAAGATAAATTGTAAAGTGCAGTAATACTTCTTAAAACTGTGCTTTGCTATGCAACATAGCTAAATAGTATCTATCTGACCAAATTTTTACAGCTGAAGATAATATTCTGCAGATTTAAATGCATTATTTTTTTTTCTCTTTCAAAGATCTTGCATTACTATAAATGCCACGATTCTCAATTGTTTGGTAATTTTACATAAGTTGTCACAAAAAGATAATTTTTTTTTTTCAGAGACCTCATCAGAGGTAATTATCCTTTTGCTGGGTAACCTATCAAATGCAGAAAGAGCTTCTGTACCATAAAACACTCAGTGGTCGTGGAGAGCAAAGAGTTACAGACATTTATTTTTTCTCAAAACTAGTTAAAGTGACAACTAGCCAGGCCTCTCAGTAACTGCAGCTAAATGGGATGGCTTTCAGCCTTTTGGATTCACTGCTGACATTCTTCCTGAATCCTATTCCCTCGGTCCTTGCTGGAGATAAAAAGCAGGAGGACCAGAACTGATGGAATGCAAACTGCAAGGGTCAAAGGAGTTACTGCAGCCAGTGGTGCTGGAATCAATCTTGGCTAGATTGATGAAGGGGAAACAGGAAAAACTCTGACCTACCTTGCAGCTCCTGCTTCCTTCTTGACTGATGATGTGGGAGTAATGCAAAAAATAATTAAAGACTCGTATGTCACTGTTTGGGAATCACCAACTTAGGAATCAAGCACCAAGTTAGATCTATGCAAATTAGGTCCTGCTCCCAGTTTGGCAACTGGACCATATTCCAGACCTTATTTTTCCATCTGACAAACAACACTGACACAAAGAACATTAGTCTCTATTAGTGAAAAGTATGTAATGGGAGTGTGAAAAATCCCTATTGTTATTGTGTGGAAGAAGAGAAAAGAAAAAAGTAAAAACTTTAAAAGTGTAGAGAATAACTTTTGACATTAACTGCATAAAGATATGTACATAATGTTTACTGCACAGATTCTTGTGAACCAATATACTATTCTTTTTAGAAGAAATTGTCAGCAATCGGTTTTTAAGAAATTTAAATTTTTACTTTCAAGCGTGACCAAAAAAAAACCCTTCAAAAGCCAATCAAACAAAACCAAACTTTGCTCCAGTTGATAATCTCACACAGGCCTCCTATAAACACAAGCACTAAATCTTTATCTCATTACCTCTTTCCTTGTTAGAGGCTAAATGATACTTCTTTCCATTGTAAGAGGAATGAAGAGTATGCATTTTCTGAGCTGCTGAAGCTTGTTATTGAAATTAAGCTTTATGACACTGCTGTTTTCCATACTTGGACCCAGTCTATTGGATTTGTGTGGCTGCTTCCAGAAATAAGAAGGGCAAATGTCAGTGCATTTTCAAAAGTAAAGGCAAGGAACAGGTTGTTAAATGGGCTGAGTTAAGCAATCTCCTAGAAAGGACAGCTACTAATGAAAGTTGGCTTGCTTGTCCTAACGTGCTCCCCCGTTTCTGTGACAGTACAGTCCAAACTCAACAATGTCATTTCCTTTTACATTTGATACCTTTGCATCTTTGTGGTTTTCAGTAAGACTGATCCCTTTAAAAAGGCTGGATGGCAACGAACATCTCAACCCCTTCACTCGTCTTTACATAAAAGAATGTGTATTTCAGTGTTTATGAAGTGGTGAGAAAGCAGTGCTTCTATTTTCCAAAGAATTCTTGTCAATTTTCCTTTCCACGTGTTATAAACCATATTGATGTGGATGCCTTCTGAAGCTACTCAGTCAAAAAAGTAATTCATTTCAGTAGAATGATTTCTGAGGCACATCACTGCCCTGTAGACTTTCATCATATTCCTTTCTTCACATGAAAAATGAGTACATTTCTAAACTGCAATTTTAAATATTGAATAAGGCTACTGATATCAATAAGTTTGATTATTCAAGACATGAGCTTACAAAGTGTTGAACACTATTATTATCAAGGTACAAAGCAAGAGTGTGCAGCCTTTTCAGTGTAGCTGCAGCGCTTTGGGGATTGAACCCTAAAGAAAGGGGATTAACAGTTTACAGAAATTAATGTACAGACGGAAGCCAAGATACTACATAAGGCAAATATCTGGCCCTTTAGATTACTTAGATATCTTGATTTAGACAGATATATTTAATTTATATTAAAAATGCATTCAAGCAATGATCAATAATTTTTATCATTTTAGCCATGTATCACATCTATTTCATAGTGTTCATATTCCCTTGGATCAAGGTGTTGACAGCTCTGGATATTTAACACTTCATTAACACACAGTATTAGCGTGTAATAACAGGTTATACTGACAACAATATGCACTTTCCAATTTGACAACATTCATTTAAAATTAGTAACAGAGGCTGAGCTAGGAAGCAATTATATTATAAATGGCATGGCATGGAAAACCAGATTTTTTGTACTTTATTAATAACTTAATGTACATATGTTAAGGTCCAGAGGAGCTTACATGTTACCTTCAAATTTTCACACAACTTCTATGGAAGTAGAAGACAAAGGAAATTAGATGTATGATCACAACCTTAGTTGCCTCTGCGGTTTCTCTGTATTTTACTGTGTGCTAATTCTAGGGGGGGAAAAATTTTAGCTCTGTATCCAGTCAGTTTTCCAGTAAAGCTTCTGTCTTTAGAAGCCAAGTGAAATTCTGATGAGGAATGGGCACATACTTATCTTTCTGCCATATATGTATCATCTTGGAGCATTAAGGTTTTAACTAAAAAGTGTCATGTTTTTCGAGCAGTTTGATAAATAGCAAATGCATTTGTTTTGAATTAGGATTTCTGTTCTGTAAATTGATTTCAACATACTTAATATGTGCTTTAATTCTTACAGCTCTTTATCTGCGTCTTTATTTCAGCGGTTTTCTTCTTCAAGGAGTGCACACTGTGGATGTTTTGCCCAGGGTATTCTGGTTCACCTGATTCTAGTGTGCTTTCCTATTCAGATAGTTGTCACAATTTGAAAATTTATTTTCTTTTCATCAAGAGCTTCTTCTTTCCATAAGGTATAATTTTATTTACTTTTTCCTTTTCTTTTGCCCTTTCTTTCTGGTTCTTTTTGATACCTCAGTTAAAGGAAGCAACACTTTATTTAATGCTGTTGTCAACTACGGCTGAATTTATTACTACAGCGTAAATTATTCTGCTTTCATGAAACACTAGAGGAATTATACAAATTCTGTCTAGTCAATGGAATAACTTGACTGAATGACAGAAAACAATATCCTTTCATTTCACTAATCCAGAGCCCACAAATTAGATAGCAACACATCCGTAAGCACTGATGAGCTTTGTTTGCAGGTGAGTAGATAAAGGCCAATAGAGAGCAGGTAAATCTCGGAAAACCTCATCTTACATTGTTTGCATGGGCTGGTTTATGCTGTACGGGAGTTATTTCAATCTGTGTATCTGAGAAAGTAAGACACTGAAAAATGGTTCCCTAAGTAACACTGGGGCATTTTATATCTTGCCACTGTGATTCCAAATTACCCTACTTTACTGCAAAAATGAAAAAAAAATGTTCCCTGTTTATCAGGGACAAAATTAACTTAAGATAAACATCATACCTCATAATCTAGTCAAAGATTGTCAAGTAAGAAAACTACACAACTTATTGGTTTTTATTATTCTAATGTTTTAAAATTATATCACCAGTTTTATCTTTTAAAGAACACTATATAGAAGGAAATAATTTGTAATTCAAAATTTTAAGATAGCATCTGTATATGACTGTTACTAAGGCTTTTACTTTGGCAGGAGACTGCAAAACTAAAAATGAAGGCCTAAGTTTGAGAAGAGATTATACAAACATCTTTAAATCTTGAATTTTCATCCTCTTGAGTTTCTGTATTTTGCTTAGAATTCTGGCCTTTATGTTGCTATTCAGCTGTGAATTAACTGTAATTGGAAAGAATTCATCAAAAATTGCAATTGCATTTCTGATCCAATATACGAATAAAAATTCAGTTTAGTTTCTTCGGTTTTTGTTCATCTAACTGGGAGAAACATGGCAGGAAAATTATTTTTGTCACTGAAATATGCACAGGGAGCAGTATCACTGAGTAAGCAAACATCAAATTTGAAATGACCTGGATACGCTCCTAGATTGATAAGCGGTGCATAATAAACTGTACAGCTCACCAAAGCAATGGTGACTGTTTAAGTGACATTCCTGCGTGTATCACAGTTTCCCTTTAGCTTTTGAACAAAGGTTTGCCTTGCAGTCTGCAGTCCTCTTGAAGAATAATGCTGATGTGCAGTATCCTCAGAACAGATACATTTAACCTGTGTTTTGCTCATGCTGTAGGTAGTTCTGCTGCCACCAAAGATCTTCAGTAGCTCTGTCAAGTTCTCTGCTAGTCTGAGTAATATTTACTCCATATTTTCAAGGGGTTTCTCTAACTGACATGATAGACAAAAGAAAAGGCATAAGAAGCAAGGAGAGGTTTATACTGGCAGCTATCTGCTGGAAAGTATATGCTATTTTATTCTTTAGCCTTCTACAGACGCTAATCTGCTTATTACAAGATTTCCCACTATTCTCTGAGAGACATCAAAAGAAGATGTCCTTACAATACAAGCTATTAAATCCCATTTCCATGTAGCTTGAGATTCTCAATAGTGTGTGTTTAGGTATTTTGACTACATCAGAATAAGAAATCAGTATGAAAAAGAAGGAGCCTCCTTCTTCCTAAGGGTGAACACTGATTCTCATCTTTGATTGTGAGAAGATGTTTCAGTTTATGGTTGGGAGACAGGCTCATTTTCTTTTACTACTGATAGAAGCTATCCATCTCTGCTCTGGGAGCCACACATCTGCACCTTCAGACAGAATGTTCTGTCAATTGGTTAAGGCAGCTGTGATGGAAATTTTTATCCAGAGGACATTTCAAATACAGAGAAGCAGCCCCATGCTGACATCAGACATAAGTGCTGCTGAAGCCATGCAGCTGGCAGAAACATTGTGCCTCCCTGCTACCTCTAGCCATGGCATGCCACCAGCTCCCATAACAACAGTCCTGTCCATAAAAGCTGCTTCTTGGGGGTGAAATGAACTGCCTTTACATTCCTTTTCTACTGTGAGGTAGACAAATAACTGACTATTAAATAAAATAGTTTAAATTGTACTGTGTAAAGAAAATAAGTAAGTCTTGTTGCTGGTCTTCAGGTATAGTCAAATACACATAATTTTCACTGCAAGTGCCCAAGCTGGCCACAACCAGTTGTATCACAGCAATGCTTGGTGATGAATATATCCACATCATTAATAGCATAGTAGCTAGTATTAAGAGAAAGCTTCATTAGAAGTTCTGAGAAGGAGGCAAGGGTATAAAAGGGGACAGTGAGAAACTTTATCCTGTTTTTTAAATAATGACACTTGAAGGTCATGGCATGGTAGCACTGAGAAAACTCCAATGCCATGTCTGCTCCCTAAGCAAGCAGATCTTTGCTGTGAATATAGACTTCTCTCAGCACTAAAATTTTAGATTACTATATCATCTGAGATATGCTTCAATCTATAAATATAAATAAGTCCTTTAGCTTGATATAGCACCAATGAATATTGAGAAGTGAATATCTTTCCATTACTATACTCAGTTTATTCCTTTTTTTATCTAAGAATTCTGATCTGTATGCCTTTGCCCTTACTGAATGGATGTAATCCAGTATTCACAGCATTTTGATAAGTCTAATTTTAAAATCTATTTGTTACATCTATTTCGCCCCCCACCTAAATTTGTCATCCTCGTGGAAAATATAAGACTGCAACCCTGAGTTAAAAGATGAACATACTGAATAGTTGTTTTGCAGCAATATGTTTGCACAGCAATATCTGTGGTTGGCCTCCTGAGTCACCCCAAATTTTTGCTGTGCACTGAGCACCATAAAAAAGTGTCTTGGGACTTAAGACAATCTCAAACAAACCCCACATACAGGTGTGAGATGCACAACCAACTTACCATCTGATGTCTTGCTTTATATTTATTATTTGAGAGAAATGGATCTCGATGGATAGACATGAAAATCCCATGACTGACAAGATCCATCACAGGACACACGCAGGGGAATCTCCTGGAATCACCTCCCCCTCCCCTTCTATCACTCCACCTCCAGGCTCTCTCACGTGCTTTCTCACCTCTCCCCTATCCCAGCATCCCAGGTGTAGCACAGAACATTCTACAGGTCACTGATATGGAAGCAAGATGAAGATGCTCTCACTACAAAGAAGCCCCATCCGCAGCACCCATCAGACCCCGCCCGCAGCGCGCGCTGTGGCCTCCCCTGCGTGGCTCTCAGCCCTGCCTTTCTATCCTTCAGGTGATATTTCAGGGACTGCATTTCAGTGTCTCATTCAATAGCTAATATGCTTCCATTCACTTCAGCCGTGGTGGAAGGTGCAGGATTTGCTCGCACCTGTTCATAAGACTCCAACATTACAATAATAAAAATGTCAGCTGTACAGAAAAGCTTGTAGAGAGAAAATGAATTACTTGACTAGTTTTCAAAGTGTTAAAAAAGCTGTGATTCCACTAACCCTTAATCTGTGTATCTTTTTTTTTCCAGAAGCATTCAGATGTTGCAGATATCAGAGGCTGATATAAGGATCATAAGATGAAGAGCATCCAATATCAGGAAAATTGCTGCAAAAGGGACTGATTTAAAGGATATATTACAAAATATAGTTTCTTTTTTTATACATTGTTCACATTTTTTTATACATTGTTCAAATACAGAATACTTTTTTAAAGAAACTTATTTCAAGTTCAGCTCACTAACAATATCTCAGATAGGCTATTAAGGCTTAACTTTTACTTATTTCTTTTTTATTCAACTATACCTCAACACTATTTTATTTTATCCTTAGCTGACTACAAGCTTTGTGTAGTCCTCTAAACTCCATCTGTATACTAATAGTGTCACGTCTGTTTTCAGGTTTTCAAGCTTGCTGCTAATGGAGACTTTTTTCTGGACATTCTGCACAGCATTTTCCATTTTAGTGTAATGCTATTGACCGAAGAGTTTCCATCATGCACTAAAAAGTATTACAGGTATAGATCTCTATTTCTTTGTAGAGCCATAGTAGTCTGTGCCAAAAAATTCTCAAAGTCATGAAAAAATTACACAACCATGTTCCTACAGCAAAAGAGAAAGTCCTTCTAGAAGTGCAAAAGTAATATAAGTTATTAGAAATCTTATTAAAATATTACTGAAGTATTAGTGCAAGACTTTAAATAGGCTGTGAGTAGCTATTTTAAGAAATAGCTAGGGGATATTTTTAGTACCCAGCCTTCTAAGCTGGAGCTTTAAGTACTTGTATCACATAAAGTTAATATTCTTGTACTATAAAATCTCTTAATAATAGGGAGAAACAGGAAATGGGGAAGGAGTACACTCTTTCAATTAAATCCAAGTATTCCAAAAGGGAATTTCACATTAAATGTGGCAAAAGTTATCTGGCATTTAAACTAGATTTCCAAATTTTGAGTGCAAACTTTTATGCCACTTGAGAATGAATACAGGATATACATATGCTTGGTTTGAACCCAGTTGTAGCAGTAAAAACTTACTAAAATTTGGATTATATTAATATCAATGAAGTTTTAAGGGAGTCAAAACCAAAATGTGGATTCTCCTTGGAGTTCTGCCACAGAGATATATAGGGTCGAAACCACAGCTGGATTTAGATGTCGTGCCTATTCTTAGCTCTAGGAATCCCACTGGGAAGGTTTATCTGGGAAACACAACAGTGAATCACATTGGAATCAGCAGCCAGAGGTACATTATATCATAGGAATAAACCTACTAATCTTTCCACAAATCATATCTCAAAAAGAATATGAAAGAAAATCAAGTGGAAACACAGATTTCTCAAATTTTATGTTGGCAGATCATGCATAGAGATTTAATTCACCTCTGAGTGTGTCAGGCTTAACTTTGAATGACCTGGTTTTGGCCAAATGTGTCACAACTTTTATGTTATTTAAATGTGGGATGTTTTGTGTGTGAATATTAGCAAAGCCCTTGCTGCTTTAGATAAGCAGATGACATTCCATTCCTCTTCATTTCCCTCATTAAAGCAAAGAAGTTGAATATTAATGAGTGTGGAGAATTATGTTGTCATGCATGTTAGTCTAGAAAATATAAATTCATCTCATAAAAAAGTCAAAGGATCAAAGAAGGTTTTTACTGTTAATTGGAAACAAAGTGTCAACGGTATCCTGATTTAAAGGGCACTCAAGGATGATAAGGGAGTGGTGGGTTTTTTCTTTTCTGAAAAGGAAACATAATTAAGGTAGAAGAGGAGTTAAAAGTATTTTTTACTAAAATCCTTTTTGTTGCCTGTGGCATTCAATGTGGCATTCCTGGTATTCAAAGTAATATTAAAAATAAAAAAGATATCCTTGCAAACATATTTCAACATTAATAAAAGTAGTATTTTTATAGCCAAAAGCACTTTGCTTTTAAATCTACACATTTAATGCAACTAGTATGATTTCATTGTTCTCTTGGTAAGTAAGCTTAAAAATAGCACATTTAGCTTGTGGCTAATTAATTGACTGGAAATAACAGAGGATCACCTCCATATTTGCATTCTTGTGCTCAGCCCTAATTGCAGCAGCAAAAATTGAGCCTGTGCTTGCTTAGCAAGCCTGGAAATGCTTCATTTCTTGCACACACACATGCACACAGCAGAGCAATAGAGTGAGGGAACAAATCTATGTTAATGTTCTTTTTAATTAAATATGCAAACTGTAAACTCGAAGGGATAGAACTCTCACGTTTCTGATGAGACAGCCTCTATACCTTTACAAAACATAGCATCATTACTCTGGTTTCCTCAAAAATTACTTAGTTGCAGAAGTCTTCAGACACAGCTTACAAAAGGCTCTTATTCTTTACTGTAGCAACAGTAGATATTAATTCTTATTTTCATATGAACAGAAATTTTAGAAAAAAGGTGAAAACCTATAGTTTACATTTACCTTAAAACACAGTGCTGAAGTCAAGTGAATACTGACAAACCTATCTGAAACCTTCCTGATCTTTTTATGTGGTCTCGAATGTAAAGCTTAAAAGGTTATAAAGCCATACACTTTGGTCAATCAGTTAAAATGCTCTAACATGTATTTATTTGCATGGCAAAATCCAAACAAAACTATTCTGTGTGCTCCTCCAGATGCCTCAGCTGAAATACTCTGAGAATAAATAAATACCATTTATCAGTTCTCGATTTTACTAGAATGCCTGTTAATAGCATCAAGATGTAATTAAAGTGAAATAGAATAAATAGAATAAAAATAGAATAAAAATACGATACTACAAATCATTACTGCATAGAACAGAGTAGTGAAGTTTTTTCAGTAGTAATGGAATTTACATGATTACAAGTGCAGTAGGTGTCATTAAAATTTTAACATTTGCCACCTTTTGTCATTGTAATTCTGCATATATTCAGGGGAAGTGAATTTGGAGCTCTTAAAGCATCTTACGCTTCTATATAAGTTGCAAATTTTATTTCATTATAAAATAATTTGAATGTTCTGCTGATAGGATTGTTCTGCTGCCTGAGCTTGCTGCTGTCACTTTTCTTTGAACACAGACCCTCTGGGGCAAAGTCACCCCAGCAGGCCATTCCATTACTATTGTTCAAAACCAGGACATTTGTTTTTAATTTTAAAGTTTCAACTCCATTTCATTAAGCTTGCAAAATGGCAAGTCAGTGAAAAAAGTCCTTTCTTACAGACACGAATGCATGGGGAATATTTTAGGATATATATGAGTAATCACTCCTTCATCTCTAGGTAAGCTGTAGACAGGAGTTAATTGCTCAGCTCTCAGAAACAGGACTTTTTTGTGCATGCTTGGGTGGGGAATAACCCTGTGCCTGTAAAGCCATTCAGCAAGAGTCATTAATTCCAGCATGACATGAAGCAAAATCTAATGTGGTTTCAGACTGGTGGGAAATTAATCATTTTTTCTCCTCACCACTTGAGACACAGAATCATGGAATCATTTAGCTTGGAAAAGACCCTTAAGATCACCAAGTCCATAGTAAAACATGAAAGCCAAATCCAAACTGCAGAGTTTAGGGAATCCATGCAGGAGCAGAAGCTTTTAGGCTTCACTCTTGGATCAAGAACTGCTGGATCACAGTCAGCGAGGAGGCAGGGTGGCTCAGTGGGCTCAGGACGAGCCAGGGCAAAGCCAGGGACACACAGCTGCTCAAACACCACCATTCCAGCTGAGCAGCCTGCACTGTCATGTAAGAAAGGAGACAGAAGCACCAGCTGTCTGCATGGATTGCCATGTACTCTGCAGTTACATCTCATGCGATAGGTCTGGATGGTAACCAAGGCTTCAGCACTAATGTCTAGTCATGGTAGGACATACAAATGCTCTGACTTCTCCAGGAGGGCCCTGATACCTTTTTCCAAGAGCACCAGCCTAGCTACAGTTCTCTACTGAAAAGATTTTCAAAGTTTATACTTCAAAATATGCTTTTCTATTCAGCTTCAGGGAAAAGATTAACAAAATAAGGTAGTTGTTAACTGAACAAGAATGTTACATTAACTTCTCCAGTTACTGCTTTCATATGTTTGCTTAGATTTAAATATATAACTCACAGGATCAGTGTAGTTAGAAATGTAAAAGATCTTTTTAGGTCACCTCATTCATCTTTGCCAGCACAGCGTAATTTTCATCACTGTATTGTCTGTTTTCTCTTTAGACCTTGATAATCTGTAAGTCCTGTACGGGCAATAAACTGGGTGCTTAGCAGAAAATATTATTTGCAGATGATAATCACAAACCAAGGAAAGGCAACACTGCAATACACACTAAATATATGGATTTGTTTTGTCCATCACAAAATGACTATAGCTCTTGATGCTGAGTGAACTACCACACAAGTACACCTACCATTCATGGGGTTTATATGTTTTGACTACAATATACTGCATAGAATGGTGTTTACTGTTTGAATTTCATCTAGGAAAACTAATTCATGATGGTGGCACTGAGAGCAGAATCATGCTGTTAGGAAATTTGGTTAAAAATATAACCTAGAACTTCCCAACACAGCTAATTTGCTGTAGAAACACAATACAGGATATATGTCCACAAGCACACACAGGAGGGCTATTTGTGGAGATACTTATTAAGATTAGTGGGAGCTTCTCTAACCACGTATGCTACCTGTGTTCAACTCACTTAAAGTGAATATAGGAATATATAAAATATCTATAGGAACTTTTTAAAAATGTGAGAATACCCAAATTTGCAACTGAACCACAAAGAGACAACACTTGTGATAGAGGTGAAGAAGAGAACAATCCTGGATATGCTGAGAGCTGCTCTTTAGACTGAAGTGAACCAGAACAAATAGCTATGACTTGCAAAAAATCAAAACTGCTTTCAAACAACTCTAAACACATAGCACAGCCTTCTTCAAGGGACTGACAAAACCCTAAATCTTTTTTATCTATTTAGTTTTAAATATTATTTTTGTGTGTATACATATATGCACATGAAAGTATGTGTATATTTAAATGACTTTTCTTATTGTGAGGGAAACATTCAGTTTGGAACCAAGTGTTAATAGACTGTTTTTTCAAGTCTGAAAAGTCTTAAAAAAATGCCTTGGAGCTTTCCACACTTTCTTAATGCAGCAAAGTCTTAAGAACTAAATGAGAACAATTAAAACATCAATATTGTCAATAATGGTACTTCAGAGCATTTTCACAGAGACCTCTGACTACTGAAGTTGTCTGCAGTCTGAAAGAGTGACAAATTCTAGAGTGAGGAAGAGCAGAATATGCTATCTAGAAAAATGTGCTGAGACAACATAAGCTTTGTTGAATAAGTATTTAAAATTCAGGAAATTCGACCACTAAAACCTCCACCTTAAAGAAATTAAAGGAAGGGACACCTTTTCCAACATCCAAAATCCCTTTTCCAGAGCCAGCTGTCTCTAGGCTCTAGCCAGCTGTCAAAGGCTCTAGCTACAGATTTCCAGCTTTTATCTATCTTTTTGGAAACAAACGACTCCCCAGTTCTCTGTGGAGTACTCTAATTAATGAAAGCTCATGCATTTATTCTGCATAGTATATAAACCTACTCACAAAACAAAGCAGAACAAGGTTCATCACATCACTCTCAGTCTGAATTTTCCATCAGTGGAAAGCAGGAAAGGTAAGATCGGTTGACAGATTCAGGGCGTGGGACTGACAGCTGAGGAGGGGAATGGGGGCCCTAAGAGCTTGTGCAGTTTCTGTCCCTGGAGGTTTTCAAGACCCCACAATAAAAATACCTGAGCTGCCTGGCTGAACCTTAACCTTTCCCAGCAGGAAGGGGGACAGTGTGTGAGCTCCTGAGCTCTTTGAACTGATCCTGCCTACCATCCTTTCACTTTTTGTCTCCATGTTCAAACTGGTTTTAAAACAGGAACTACCCATACAACAAAGAATAATTGAGTGATAAGTAGACTCAGTTATCAAGGTTTAATAGAACTCAGATGCTGACGGAATACCCTTTTGAACAGCTTTGATCAGCCTCCTGTTTCTAGGAGTCTCTTCACTTTATGATTATAAAGTCCGTCAAGATGAAATGCACTCCATGAATGCCATGTATATTCATTTTCCCCATATTTTAACCTAGCTGACGGATCAACAAAGACACAGTTTACTTTCATGACAGATACCTGTTAATTTTGTTCTGCCTCATGGAAACATGCAGCTAATCTGAATGCACTGCAGTGATTTATTTTCTTGTTTTATCATGTCAGACACCTCTCTCCTATTAATTCAGGACATTAAAATCTATGCCAGTATGCAAGGGATTCAGAAATACTCCTATACTTATTTTATGTGTAAATCTACAATTTGAGGTTAAACCAAACAACCAGAGCACAAAGAATCTGTGGTACAAAAATTGGTATGCAACAATAATCAGGTTTGTAACCAGGGCTGTGACCAGAAATTATAAGGATTTTTAAAAAATAAGTAAGAATATAGAATTTCTTCCAATGAATCTTACACAAGTACTAATGCAATCTCATTTATTTTATCCTATCATTTTCCTTTTAGTTTATGAAGAAGAAAGCATTTGAGAATATGCATTTTCTTCTCTACCAGTCTTTATTTGATTCCTAAGTATATTAGATTTATCAGCATCAGTTATTATCATTTAGGGAACAATTTGAGGCATTACATAATGAATGCAACAGTGAGATTGCTGTCTAAAGAGTGAAAAATCTCCCTTCTGAAAATATGCCTCATTCCCATCAACAAACTGTATCTAAACTTGGATAGCCTATCAAAAAGGCTAAATTTATAAAGGCAGTGAAATAATTTTCCCTCCACTTCCTTCAGTATTACTATGTACAAGATGAAAGGAAAGTATGGGGTCCATAACAGCACAAGACTACATTTAATAGAAACAACACCAAAAACTTAGTGCATGCTGGAATTTGAAGAACATATTTAGCTTAACATAGCTTTAGTAGTGAAAAGTTTCAGGTGTTCTGAAGCTTGCTAACTGCATCTGTTGAGAATCCCAGCTCTTACACCACCCGAACCCTCTGCCCTGGAGGCACGACAAATGTCTTACAGAAACTCTCTCTCATCTTTAGTCTATTGATGTAAAATTAAACTTTGCAGCCTGCTTATCTGAAGTGGGGAAAGGGGAACAGTAATACAGGGAAGAAAAGGAGAAGGTTGCCTACATGTAAACCAATTATTTTCTCTCAAGATCCTTGCAGTAACAGAAATAATTGTTTAGTTTCATGAAGTTCAGGAACTCCTCCAAGTAACAGTTTATCCCTGGCCTCACAGCAATGCTTGAGAAGCACAGGTGGAGGCTGAGCCAACTCCCTTGTAAGTTCCTCTCCTGATGTTACAGCCCCAAACCTCATACTCAGCTTCAAATGAGTTTCTCTTCAACCAAACACCAAACTGATCCACAGTTACACTGTGAAATCACATGAGAAGTTCAGGACAGGATGGAAAGTCTGCAGAGTTAACTCAGATATGCTCTCTGCATTTCCTGTTTCAGAATGATACCTTCTGACACCCAATCCAAAACTGAAACCTGTTTTACAGAGGGTGAAGTTCCAGTTAAAATATGCAAATAGGTAATTTCTGTTTAAAATGGCCTCAGCTGTGACATGTGAGAGGAGATGCAAGAAGCAGTTTCAGCTTCTTACTAATTAAATTAGATAACAATTTTCCAGTTTGTGTGGTACAGTCAGACTCTGACTTATTACCTCTGGGTAGCTAACTAGGCTTGAACTAGACAACACATTTGGAAAAAATAAAAGCTTTAGCAAAAATATTTGTTTGATAATTTTGTACTTCATGAAAATAAGTATATATATTAATAGGCACAGATTGTCTTGTGTACAAAAATGTACATTCAGTGTATTGTATGTAACATATGGATGACATATTTCACATCCATCTCACAAGGAGTAGAGAGACTTTGTTCCTTAAAATCATGTTGCCCTTGTATAAAGAGTGATCCAGTTGAAACTGGGATACTGATGTGACCTGTTCCTGTGGCAGGTAATATCAAAATACATTTCTTGGAAAGAGTTCCTCCAGACCTTCCATTTTGAGCCCTCATACAACATTGACTCAAGAGCAGAAAAGATACCAAAGGACAGCGAAGCCATGTGCAAGACGATCAGCCTGGAAATATGAACTCTAACATTTTCTAAACCATAGGTTGTACCCAAGTTTTCTCCAGGAGTGTACTAGGAGAGTTGTTCTGTAAGACTAGAGGATGTCAATGACAGGTAAAGGATGTGAGCAGTGGGATGAATGTGGCCTTGAGGACAGGCTCAAACTTGGTCCTCTATCACTCCAAAAAATGCAGCTTGTGAACATGTTCCTGTGAAAATATTTTGTACACCATCCTTGTACAGACTTATTACTGATGTTCTTGGGACTCATAAGCAGAACAAAACTGTGTCCCTTAGATCTGACAACCTGTGTAAGAAAAATAAGGTTTAACTAGGAACGTCTCTGTTTCTGACAAGAGAATGATGGATAGAGCCCCTTTATTCACCCTGACAGAAATATCTGTGCTGACAAGCCTTGTGTTTTGCGAAAGAGAAGGAATGGTGAGTATCTAGCTTTATATATGTGAGGTGAAATATTGCATTTTAGGCTGGAATGTATAATTTCATAGATTATGAGTTTTGTTTAATGACTGACTGCAAAACTGATATTTCAGGGTTTAGCACTTCAAGGATTTATGATCTTGTCAGCCAATTTTTAATATGCTCTATGTGCACAGATGTTTCTGCAGTTGTGACACGCTGTAAAAAATCACAATGGCCAATTGCCCTCCAGTGCTTTTCATGACAAGTCTGTGGCAGAAGAGTCAAGGGATTGTGTAGTGGAGCAGCAGTGACTAGCAGGGATAGTTCAGTCATTAACTTGTGACTTCTTATTGCTACCAATGCTTGGAGCCCCCTGTGCTTTCAAAGGTGTCGAGAACAGAAAGATTAATGGAAATAAAAAAAGACAGAAAATTCAGCTGAAAGTATTGCAACAATAACACCTCTTGTATGTACAGACCTGACTTCCTGATATTTAATTTTGGGCTAAATTTCTCCAACAGCTAAATAGAAACAACTTTAGGAACAAATTCCCCTCATGTCTCTTCAAAATTATTTTCTCCTAACTGGAAAAACTGACTCCTCCTAAAATCCCAAGCAGGATTGTTTGGAATAAGTGGATTTTGTTATTCATGAAGTATGGCACTGACAGTACGGTGTAGCTCTCCAACTGGTTTGGGATCCATCAGGATGTGGAAGAAACAGCCTCTACAGCAGTGCTGCATACTACAGGAGTATCTGTATAATCTCTTGACACACATTTCTGTAAGACCTGAATAAATTTAAACTTCAAAGCACCCTCTGTTCTCAGAAGCAGCACTCACTAGATCCCAAGACTCCTGACAGCTAAAGATCTGGTCCTTAGTTTTTGTTTGTTTTAATGTTTATTTTTATCCTTCTGTTCCATTCATATAATTTTCAAAGTTGTGTTCACTACCTATAATTTTGGTTTGCTTGGAATACTTTTGTCTCATCCTAGGCCTATGAAAGAACAGAGAACTGTGTTACTACATTTGTTATGTGGCAAATCAGGGGTGATAGAGTCAGCTTGGTAGCTTATTGGGAATTTACATCATTTATTCTGCCTTCCTTCCTTCAAACTGTTTCTCAGTCAGTCACCGGTTTCATGTTTTGTTTGACAGACTTATTTTCAGTCTAACTGAGCTCATTGAATTGCAAAGGAAACTAATGAGTATGAGCACTTCAACACTCCCCCACAGACAGGCTCTTCCAACTGGGTGCCTACGTGCCACACAAAGCCCTCACACAACTCTAACCAGATTTGTTGAGCAACAGTGATGTATCAGAACAACAATACATTGCTTAAAACAAAGCTCTTTCATATACATGTAAGTAACAATGCAGGTAAACAAAACTAAATTGTACAAGTTGAGATTTATTCTTAGAGAACTGTTGGTAAATGAAGTCAGTGTACAGCTATAATTGGTGTGTCTGCTACGGGGCGTTGTTAGGTAGCTCCTAGGAAGCAAACAAAGAATACCAAGAATTGAGCAGTTTTTCCCCACTGCTGAATTGACTGACTTATCCAATAGAGCAATATTAAAACGACATTCACACACTTACACACACACAAAGCAGAGAAAGAAAAACGAAAAAAAGACAGAAAAAGAGCTGAGTTTCATCATGATCCTAGTATATACCTCCTCTTCCACTGCATGGAACCATCAGCAAGTCTGACTGTTGCATTGCTGTAACTACCCTGTCCCTTAAAGCCTTCCACATTTCCCCATGGACCCCTGCATGCCTCTCCATACAGCTCAGACAGGCTGAAGGGCATGTGAGAAATCAGCTCTTTATTTCAAGATTGGGAAATTCAACGACTGTGGGATATTTAAGCCTGGATATCTCTGGCCCTGACAGTTTTATCATTAGCTGCCTACATTACCAGTGGCTTTCAGTAGAAATAATAAAAATAATAATAATAATAGTAATAAGTCCTGCTTAAAAAATAATTTTAGGAACCTGTTATTTAAGAACTTCATTAGAGAGAAGCAAAACCACAAAGTAACTAACTTCTCTCTTGTTTACTGTCCTAAACACTAAACATCTGACTTCATAATTTATCCTTTATAAAAAGAAAACCAACAAATTTAGCTTAAATTTAGCTGTGAAAAATAGACAAGCCTTAAAAAAATTACTATGAGTAGTCAAACACATGGCAACAGATTTTAGCTCAACTAGAATATGAAAAAACTCCCATATGGTTGCATGAGCAATCATGACCAAAACAAGACTATATATCTTGTAAAAGGAATAACAAACAACTATGTTTTGACAAAAAAACCCTTCACTGCTTTATTTGCATGGAAAAAATAACTATGTTTTTCTGAAAGTTTAACTACAGCAATTGCTGGATTACTAAACACAAAATATCCTTCACCAAGCTGATTCCAGAAGTAACAGATGCTCATAAACAGCATATATACTTATTTTCTGTAGAAAAATGTCATTCAAACTGCATGACAAAAATATATTTATGTATTTCACTCTGTGCAGACACAAAAATATCTAAGTCAGAATTCAGAGAAAATAAACTGGGCTGTAGGTGAAAAAGGGCATAAATCAACACATATCCAGACATTCTCACAGAAAAGTATATCCAATATTCCAGTAGAAGTCCAGACAGTGAATGATACATGCAGCCTCTACTCACAGTGTAACTTTCTGGGTCCTGTATTTTATATACTGCAGAAAGGATCCTGGGATCCTTTCTGCAGTAGCACTGCAGGGCTGGGAAGTTCAGAGCTCCAGAGCAATAAACTCAGAGCAGAATATCTGCTTCCCTGCCAAAGGTTTCATTTTCTAGACAGCCCTAGAGACAATATCTTCATATCTTGTACACAAAAGGGGATAGGATTGCTCACTGGCCATTAGAGAAAAGCTCTTTTACCTAGGAGCTCTTCCCAGATTTCAGTGGAACTGCACTTAGGCTCTAATATTAAGCTTATTGCACTGAAAATTACAGGGAAAACATATTTTTTCCGTTGGAAATAAATGTTAGCAATTCTTATTTAAACATTATAGGAAATAAAAACCACTATAATACTAAATAAACAAAGCAAGAGTGTTTTTAGATTCTATGATTCTATGTGATATCCTGTCCTCATTAAAAGAATTCTCTGCAATTTTGATGTATTTTCCCGAAAAACAGCATTTGCCAGGTGGCACGTCTGACCTCAAAAGCTCCTTCCAAACAGTCTGCTGTTGCTAATGCAGTAGAAATTAAAATAATTTGTTCCAGAGAAACAGGTCGAATCAACATACAGACAAAGTGCAACCCCTATATTTGTTCAATAATAATTGCACTTCTGTCTAGTTCGGTACTGGATGTCTGTCTCAAAGCCATCAAGAAGATGTCAGTTGTAAGGAGTAACACAATGCTGGCTAAAGATGTGTTTAGACTAACAGCCTGAGCCACTGCATCAATCTCTTACCTCTCACAAGCATCACATATAATCCATCTCCCTTTATAGCGTGAGTTCACAAAATGATAAAAAAATGTTGATTAAAAACTGTCTCACAATATATTCATACGTTCATTGAGATATTAAAAATAGGTACCTCCATACTTTTAATATACTGTGTGTTATTCTTATACTGCCCGAGATATTGTAGAAAATTTCTAAATTAAATAAAAAATCATATTCTTAAATTGCACTAAAATTTGCTGAGTATTTGCGAATTCAGTATCAGGACCTTCATCCCCTCACTGAATAATGGTAGCAACATGGTAACAACTAGCCAATATTTGGAGGTTTACAATTCCATATCTCAAAGGACTTTGCAAGAGGTAAGTGTCAGGATGCCCAGCCAAGCACAAAGAAGTCCCTTGAGACCTGGTGCAGTGCTCTGTCCATTACCTTCCATGGACACCGCTGAAGAATCACTGGGTAAGAGACAACAGAACTTGCCTGCCAAGGAAACAGGTACTGTGGGTTGTGTGTAGTGGAAACAACAGCTTTGATAAAGCCAGAGATCTCTTAAAGCACACGATGTTCCCACTGCAGAGCTCTGGTAGGAGCTGCCGAGGTCGAGCAGTCTCTGCACAGGCAGTGAGCATTTGAGTCCTCTCGAGCTGTCGGTGCTCTTCCAACGGAGTGCTTTTGCTGATGCTGTCACAAGGTGGTTATGCCAGGAAAAGAATCAAAATAGTCTCAGACTGCTGCCCAAGCTCACTCTTCATCCTACAAACTCCATTTAAACTGTTTGCAATGATTATTAAGGTCAAGAAGTTATCCACACTAAAACTCATGCTAACCATGAAGGGGCATGTTGGAAAAGTGGCTTCATAATATCCATAGAAACCCCTCCTTTAATCTGTGTGGCCAGGACCTTTTGGAGTTGAAAACAGAAAGTTTACATGCAAAAGCTTTTTAATTTGTAAGTAATTCCTCACTATCAAATTATGTTTTTCTCTCCTACCCTTTTAAAATACTATTAACATCATTTACAAAACCAGTTTTAATTATATAGAGAATACCATGGAAGATTTGCAAGATATATATTTTTTTTTGTCCACAAACTGCTGTATATTAAATGTGATTAGGCAAATTGGGCTGTTTGCCAGTAATGAGCTGAAAAGAACATCTGGACACATGTAACACATGCAAATTCACCTCTAACAAATCAGTCTGGTGTTGGTGAATCTTAGTTTGTTTCTAGCTATTTTTTGATTTGTGGCCAAAAAAGGACTAAAAAGGACTAAAACATTTCTAGACTTGTAACTTTTTAGAAACACACTTCTTGTTTACTCTGTAATATCAGATTTTGATGCAGGCTTTCACCATAGATAAAATGCATAGGTAGTTCCAGTAGTTTCATACAGATCTTCTATAGATACAGGCAATCATGATTCACAATATAAACATGTACAAGATGTTTGTAAACCAGTAGAGATACTTAATTTTAGGAACTTTTATAATAGAAGACTTAATTTTCTGGAGCTCTTTTTTCCCTTTGGAAATCACAATGGGTCTGACAAAGTGGCCAGATCCATTCTCACAATTGCTGTCCTGTGGTCAGTGGTGTCAACACTGAAGTTTTGCATTGAAGTATGAAGTTGTTCCAGGTGAACTCCACTGGGATTTCACATTAGAGAAATAACAGAGACTTTGATCAAGCTTAGAACTTCTCGTTATTGCCTTTAAGAGATATAATCTGTGGGATTCCCCACACAGAGCACCATGCTTATAAGGATTGGGCAACAGCTCCCCAGATAGTTTCAATTTCTTTAAAAAAAAAAAGAAAAGGGTTTCTAGTTGCCAGAGACCTGAGACACCTGACTTCTGCTCTAACTGAGAGATACAGTGATGCCCTCCTGGAATGCCATTCATTTCAGTAACTCTTAAAGCAGATACTAAAAATAATTTAAATATCAACATTGATATGCATTTTGCTGTGCTTACGCAATCCTCCAGGCTAAAGAATGAATTGGGAAGTTTCACTGCTTTAAATGGGCTATGTATTTATAAGTTTGGGGGATTCTACAGCCTAGTTGGATAAGAACACCTATAATAATGTGAAATATCTGAAATGTGTCCATGGTTCACCACTACAGATTTAATTCTGCAAGAAACACACAAGATTTTTATACTGTTCCAGATGTGCCTTATATTACCCTGAAATTCCAACAGCTCACCAGACAGTGGTATCTATCAGTGTTCACTGCCTTCATGTCTTTTAAAACACTTTCTAATTAATGAGAAATTAGGCACATTCTTTCCACATGCCAATACAGCTAACACAGAGCAGGAGGAGGTGACCATTTCCTTGCAGGATTTTCAACATGACTGCAAATTTTCCAGGTCAAAACTGGAAAAATTGCTTCTCTGTTAAACCAGAACAAAAATAAGTTGCTCTTCTGGTTATTGTTCTGTAAAGCAGCAGGGCAAAGCAACAAATTTGTAACATGCTAAAAATCAAGTGCAATTGTTATACCAGTAGTATTTCCCTCACGATAGTAATGCTGAGAGTGGAAAATTGACCCTGTAAGTCACAGAAACAATTACCATCTGATGCTGGAGAAGTTCAGATCTGTTCTTATGTCCTTATCCTAGGACTAAACACTCACATAAAACTGGAATTTTTTTTAGAGGATGACAATTGAGGAAACAAAAATAGTTTGGCTAGTTTATATAAGTGACTTCGAAAATGCACATTTTCTGCCTTACGTAGTGTAAGTAACTAGACAGATGAAATGAGAGGTTAACAAAAGAAACAAGCTTTGGAGAGCCTCTCACAGCATGCAATAAGCTGCAAAAGTGTATTCTTGATATCAGTAATGTGTATCAGTTGGAGGTAATTTTTTTCCCCATTCATTTTCTCTCTACTTCCCAAAAGAATATTTGAGAGATTACTGTATAATTATAATCAACAGTTATTTTATGAGGCTGACAAGACCTCCCTGAACTAAATGACTTTTCCCTTTTAGTCACAAGACTTTCTATAGCACTAGTAATTTCTTTAAGTGGTCAATCATACAAATTCAAAAAATGAATAGCAATCTTTATTAATACTGGGTTCAGCTGTTTTATCCAGTGATGAATATATCTTATGCAATACATTTTTTATGTGCAGTCACTTCTATTTTTGTTAATTTATCTGTCTGAAGTGAGAAGTTCAATAATAAGAGATTTTGACTTGGACTGTCGCTGTATCTAAAAAAAATATGTTAATAAAGAATTGTTGTTTCTGTGATCGTTGTATCTTCCTTTCCATTATTTTCCTTATCATTTGAATGCTGACGTGCAATTCACTACTATGGAATAGCCAAGTGGAGGGAATATTTTCAAAGTCATTTATACTCAGAACAAATCAGAGTAGTTAAAAGAAGCACTAACAAAGGAGGACTCCACTCACAGCCTGAATTTCCTTTTACAATAGTTCACATTTTTTGCTTTGAACCTCTGACAGAATATAATAAGGAAATACTAAAATAAAGCGGAGAATTGATAAGCCAAGTGTTGCGAAGAAAGATGTCATTTATAATGGTAATCACAAGTGTATGTTATATCCTATTGTACATGTCTGTTTTTTTACATGATTTACAAGTTCCACTGATAGTGATTACACTTTATAAACCTCTCAAGAAGTTAGCACCTCCCAACAGGAAACACATAAAAACGATGATGTTTTTCATTTCTACTTGGGGGAAGAATCTCTGCTCTGAATATGAGGCAAAGTACACCAAACAGTCATATGAAAAATGAGACCAGAAAGTAGGTGATGGGTTAAGAATACCAGGAGCAAAGCACAAGTTTTTTGGGACAGCACGAGAGAGAGCACTGTGGGGCTGAGGCAGAAGAACAATGTGGCCAGACAGATGTGTGCAGACAAAGCTCCTCCCCATGCTCAGCAGCCAGCACAAAGGCAAGCCCAGGGCCGGGCAGGCTGATCGCAGGCAAAAGTTGACATCCTTGTAGCTGATTAAGAACGGGGATAGAAAGGAAGATAAAGTTTTATATCTGATGAGGAAGATCCAAAAAAAAAAAAGGACACTTGTTGAGGAGTGATAGAGTCAGAACCAGGGGATGAGGAATGAGCTCTGCAGCAGAGCTGTGGATAAGCTGCAATTCCGTCATGGTTAAACAAGAATGATGCAGCTGCAAGAAGGAAAATCAGATGCCATTCCTGAACATGTTATTTGCAACAGCAGTTGTTCTACTGTTAAGTAGAAGGTAATGGAGAAACAAAAAGTTCTCTGGGCAGTTCTAGAGCAGAATAACATCAGAGAAAGTGAATACAAAGCTGTACCCTGGCTCTCAGAGCAATCCGGGATTAAAATTCAGCTCTTCCTCACTGCTGCCCCTGTCTTTGTGGGAACCCTGAGGCAAGGCTGATTTCCCAGCAGCACAGCACTTGCTGCCTTGTTTTCTTTGCTTTAAGTAAATATATACAGGCAGGCTATATAGTTGCAGTCCCCTCATGAGGGGACAGCTTCTTCCATTTAACATACTTAAGAAGCCCCAAATCCCATACCCAAACCTTAATGAGCATAGATGTTAAAAAAAATAAAAATTAGAAGGTTTGGAAAAGGTAGTTAGAAGAAGTCACAAGGAAAAGTCAATGAGCTAAGTAGGAGCAGGATATTACAGCCCTTTCTCTATACAAGCACAGCAGAGCTGCTGCGGTTTGCTCATACAGTGAGCATTCCTGCCAAGCTTCTACCATTATCTCTAATTAAGAAACATTTCTTTTTAAATTAAAAGATTCCCATGGTCACATTATTCACCTTCTTTAGTTTGTTTTGTACACAAAAAGGCTGTTGGACTGGAAACATAATTTACTTAAATAAAAAAAAAACTCACAAGGTGTGTGTTAAAGTGAGATAACACATGCCCCTCCGGCCTTAAAACGATCCATAAAAGAACTATCTTACAATACCACCCTCTTGGAAATGCCTTATTGTGATAATGAAATGGCACCAAAGTTCATTTTGTTATAGAAAAGCTGTGTTCATCCACACAGTAAGAATATTTTTATGCAATTTCAAGCAAACCGAACCGAATACCCAACCTTCCTGTTATTCTGAGGTATATGCATTCTTTATCTGTATGTCTATCAACATCACAAGACTGTAGGGGCCTAGAAGGAGCTCCATTGCTCTGTTAGTCCCCAGCAAAGTCTGGATAGGAGACTGTCAGTTTTTCTGTATCAATAATACTGTTAATACTGTGGAAAGGAGAAAGTAAATCAGTATTTATTTAAAGGTCCATTCCTCCCCCCCAGAGTTTATATTTCTGCCATTATTGCTGAATTTTTTCTACTGGACAATTGGCAACATTAGAGATACTAAATATTCTTATCATGTGTGGGGCTTTGTAATTAATACTTACAGACAACCAAAATATATTTGCTGCCTGGACAGTAGCAACTAAGACACTTGGAAAGCAATGAATTGCTGCAGGACAGGAAGAAGGGATGACATTTATGGTCCTGCAGCTTTTCAGCCACAATCAGAGTACATATCAAGGGCACTTGTCCTCACAGCAATGCTGGAGCCCGTTGCTAGGGGCTTGACTCCCCCCATTTCTCCTGGCAGAAGGGCACTATTTAAACACAGAAGCAGAATCAAAAGGATTATCACATTATTCTCCTTTTCCTTTCTTCTCTAGCTGGTGGCTAAAACACAGAGACCGGCTCTCCAGTCCAATTCTGTCATGGCTGCCACAGATTACTTCCTAAATCTTTGTTTCAGCTCCACAATGAACTAGGAAAAAATAATTTGTTTAGTTTTGTAAAATGTTCTTCTCTCAATGAAATGGTAGAAATGAAAGTGATTAAATTGTTCTACCTAGGGAGTAAAAATTTTTAAACTACTTTAAACACTCTAAAAAAGGTCATCTACAGCTTCTGCCTTCAAAAAGCAAAAAGACTGATAAGAAAACCAGAAAAATCACTCAGAAGAAAAAAAATATTTCCGAGCCTATTTCAGTGTAATATTTGAAACTGAAGTAAGAAACAGTGAATAATGGCCAGGAATTTTCTTTCTGAAGTTATGTTTTTTCTCCTCACTGCCTTTGTATATGACATAGATAGTCATCAGGGATAATGTTAGTTCTTTATTTTAACTGTGAATATTAAGATAATGGAAGAAATTGGCTAGTCAGTTGTGAAATATTATAGCAATAAAAGTCTTAGGTGGAAGATGAATGTTCTTCAAAATACTACAAGGGTGACAATAAATGAAGAGTAATGTGAACATCACTTATATTTATTGAGACTGCAGCATTTATCAAAGTCATCAACATTTAATTGGAGTTAATTTACGTGCTAGCTTTTTATTCCTTCTGTACTAGTTTGTTCATATATTTAAGGATAAAGTGCTAAACTTATTGGCTTTTATTTTAACTTTTTTTGGCTTTTATCTTAACTCGTTTTGGCTTTTATCTTCCATCTTTAAATAAATGTGCATTTGGATTACACCTGTGGTGTCCTTTGGTGGGACAGCTGGGCTGCTGTTTAAATGCATTCCCACATTTAAATGCTTCCCACAGCAGACCTCTATGTTAACAAACCTCCTTTCATGTCTTAGAAGCATTATAAGTAAAAATCTAGGAATTTTGGCATTTAAAGTTGGTAAAAACACCTTTTCTGCATATTTTTATAAATAATTGCTTTATGTTTATGAAAGAATTATATAATAACCATATTAGAGAGGTGGCTTGAGTGGTGATTCCGTTCAAGGTTGGAATGGAATGGATCCAGGCGTGAATCTGAAGGTTGTTTGAACTGGAAATAAATCTAAATATCTTGGCTATCCCAAGCACTGTACTCACTGATGTCTCAGGATCTGTGACAGAAAGGAGGGGAGAGCAGCAGGACCTGAAACCATCTCACACATGAGGCCCCCTCTTCTTTCAGGGAAAGAAGGAACTATTAGAAAAATAGGAACTCTCACACTTGCATTTGTTGGCATTTATCTCTTAACATCATGCTGAGCTGCCACCGTGGGTTCCAGCTGTATCCAGTGGGCAGCAGACACCTGCTCACCCTCTTTTCCTGGAGGCTCTCGAGAACCAGGCATCCAAGGGCAGCTGCAGCAGCCCTGGGCGACCCCTCTGCATTCCCTGTGGCTGACGTTATGTGGTGTGACAAGGACACATCCAGCTCTGTGGGGGGTGATGAGGCCCACCCAGGAAATTTGGGAAGAGCACTCTGTGGTTGTTCTGGCTGTGACAGCGATACTCTTTCCTAGCGATCCTCCGGCTACTACTGAACTGGGACTGGAAAAATTATCTGAGAAAAGAAATTACAGAAAGATGACTCAGTGGTTGTATTTTACGGGAATCCGCAGACCTATTGGGACACTTACATTATTGATTTTTCCCATTGATAGATTCCTCTTCCGAATGTAAAGAGAGCAATCCTGCATTAATGTATGAATGCAGATTTCATGAGACTCCCTAACCAGCTGCTCATGAAATAGTAATGTCATTCTTGAATAAGGGAAATGGTGAATCTAGTGGTCGTTTTAACTGCTGTCTAATGGCTCAACAAAAGGTATCTGCATGATAGAATGTAAGACAATTTCTTACTGCAGTTCATATTTCAAGCCTGAATTTTTGTAGCTGGAGCACTATTCCTAAAAAATCCTCAGATGCACTGTAAGTTGTAAATTCCTACTACACTGTAAACAGGATGTGTTGTTTACAGCTTTAGATCCACTAAATATTTGTGGATTTGCTTCCTCAGCTATCGCAGGAACTTACTGGTGATAACTCCCTGCCTTGTTCAATAACTTCCAGTAATTATCATGAAGAAAATGCAATAAATTCATGTAATAGACTGCCCCTTTGCTGTAATATACAATGAGAAGCAATCAATGCTCCTTACAATGAGGAGAAGAAATACAACTGTGTTTTATTTTATAGCTTTAGAAATCCAGCTTTGGAAACCACCAGAGGGAGTAGAGGGAAACTCCAATGGTCAAATTCCAGCCCTGTGACAGACAGCCCAGGGCTGGCATTTTGCGAAGCAGCAACACAACATCGCACTGAGCACTTCTTAGCAGACCATTTGATTTGCTCATCCATCCAGCAAACGCAGCATGCCCAGGAACTGATGCTCTTATTTCATATGCTTAGAAAGAGAGAAATAATATGAACCTCGCAAATAACCCTCAGACTTAGCCTTTGGCAAAATAATTGTAAAAAAGACAATGCAGGAAGAGGATAGCAAAATATCTACTTTTGATGTTAGCAACAACAATCTTGGAAAACAAGATAGCTATATTTAATAATCATGGGTTTAGTATATAGTTTTACTGTAACTTAAAGGGCATTTCTGAGACCATCCTTGTTACGCTTTAGGTACAATTACACGCTATATATTTTGGGAAGTAAATGAAAGCTTTTTCCTGGTGATTTGTTATACATTTCTTTTTTGCCTCTGGCTAAGTGAAGGCCAGGCCTCTGAAGAGTTTCAAGTATAATGCACAGTGAATATAAAACAGTCCATTAATTGGGATAATAGGTCCTGGCATGTAATTGCATTGCTAAGGTACTATGGATAGCTGCTGAGTGAAATGGTATTTATTCAAGGTTGTTAGTCATCCGTGGATAACTTTATTTGTCCACTGATGCTTAAATAAATGCATCATCCATCAGCAAGAATACTTATGAAAAAATTTATTGCAAAAATCATTATCATGTCTCAAATTATAAAAGGAAACAATATATAAAAATTGCTGAGCAGTGGTACAATAAAGCCATGCCATGATGTGTTTTGCTTGTTTTTCTGCCAGTGGACAGTAAAATATGGTTGAAAAATCAAGGCTAAATGGCAAGTTTACATGCTTACAATATTTACCCTTGCCACTGAATATACTAGCTATCTTTAAAAAATATTTTCTAATAATTAATTCTTAAAGTGTTATAAAAATTATCCTAATCTAAGTAGGAGAAATGCATTCAATAATGAATGCAGCACCAACTGCAAAAAAAAAAATATTAAAAAATTAACAGTTGTTAAGCTACACATTCAGATATGCCAGCAGCTTTTGTTCACAACACTGTTTTGCTGTTAATCTGCAATGATCAGTAATCCCTGAGAAAACAGCGAACAGATTACAGACACAAAAGTAAGACACAAGAATTGCTTGATTATGGACAGTCTTAAATAAAGCTTAAATAAGACAGAAAAGATGTACAAAGAATTCTCACCGATAGTGCCAACAGCTCAGCTCAAAACACCTTGGTATCTCATGTGGATAAAGAAATTATTAAGGATCTGATTTTAAGATAGAGTGCAGCCACATCCTCTTTTATCTTCAGCTACATATGCAAACATTATTTTGACAATCCTACCCTCAAGATCTTATCTCATCACATGTTCCTGTTGCATAGAACTGAAAAATATATAACATACAAGGGATAGAGGTATCCAAACAATGTTTAAAAGGAAATGCATACATTAATTGGAATAAAGGTGCCTATAGCTGCAGAAAATGTCATTCATATTTGTATTCAATTTCTTGGTAATTGTCAGCACAGTTTGACTGGGAGCATATTGGGTTTACAACCCTTTTCAAAGGGTCACTCCCAGGTTTTCAGATAGATATAAAGACAAAAAAACCCCTCTTTTGAGTTCAAAAGTTCTTTTCCATTCCCAGCAATAAATCACAGGTCAGCTTTGCCCAGGTCTGATTTCCACACGTCCCACTGACCACAGGGCCAGCGGCCTCCTCCCCCCCTACATGGGAGGCTGGACCAGCACCTCAGTCAAAGCCATCCTATTTGTCAAGTGTCAGAATCTGTCAAAGCCATCCTTATGGGATACAAAGGCTGGCAAATGGAATAGACTGATGAGAAAGATGCCCGCTTTAGAAAGAGTGGTCACAGAGCAGTAACTCCTGACTTCCTAATGCACATCAAATTTCACAGGAGACAGGGAAAATTCCACCCAGCTCACAGAAGGGGTTATTAGCTATATCTAAATATCAAGCTGCTCAGTGAAGCCTGATCCTGCAGATACATATGCATGCTATTCACTTAAGACACACAGGGTGTTGCAGCAATCGTAGTGAGGTAACTCATGCGTTAAATCAACCACATCTATATTATGGGGATTAGAAACAGCAGCAATGTCTTTTCCTTGGGATTCACTTCTGAGGACTTCTGGAAGGTGCCAAAGACTCAGTGTCAAGTTTTGAAATGTCAAGTAATATAATATGATTGAAGAGTAAGTAGGAAAAAACCCTCCAGTCCTGCCTCAAAGACTCTCTATTGTCAAAGCAGGATTTACAGTTTTTTTCTCCAAGTTCAATGCTATTAACAGGGGCTCTCAACCTCTCTGCATATTACTTTATTTCCACCTCTCTAGACCATATATTCCCAGATTTATCAACTTCACTGATTGTGCTCCTTTTATTCCTTGATAATTCTGTTTACAATTTAATGACCAAAATAGGGAAATTCAGCCTAATGATTATTCTTCATGAAATGGTTTATAACACAAGATCAAATTTGTATTACAAGTCCATTTGGACACATTAGCCTGTATTGCTGCTACACAATGAAGTAAGCAGTTAACACTGAATCTGTCAATAGCATGCATTGAACACTTATTCCTGACTGTTACCTAATTCAATATCAAGTTCAACTACACTTGTGTAATACACCAACCCAGGAGCATCACTTAACAATTAAACCTATTGCATTTAATTTTCCACCCCCTGCTCTGTCCATTCAATTTATCAGAAATTATCCTGTAAAGCAACTGCAACCATCTTCCATTTAAACTACCTTTTTACTTTAGTACCACCTGAAATATTTATTACCTTACATGTTTTAAACGGAATCAATAATTAAATTATTGAAGAGAAATGATCCCAACAAAGAAAGCAAAAGAATTCTACCCTTCAACAATCCACCAAAATGCACTTCCCATTCCCTGCTACTTTGGTTACTCATCAGTATTAAAAATCTTAAGCATCTGATCCCTATTTAGACAGTCTATACAAAAATCTGTTCCATAAAACTTTGGTAAAAAGAAAAAGTATTTTTGACATGGAGAAATACTAAATCTTGCATTTTCTCTTCTGCCATTCACTTATAAAGAGGTAATCATATTTGTTTAACATGACTCACCTTTCAGAAACCCTCGCTTTCTCATGTCCTTTAAGTTATAGTTTTCTACATGTGTCCTTTTGGCAACCATGAATTAGAATTCTCTACCAACAGACTGAAAATATTTTGCTTAACAGGACTCTAATTTTCAATCTTTAGTGTATGCTGTCATTTTAAGAACAGTAACTAAATTCACAGCTTTCAGTCTCCTGGAACCTTTTGTATTAAATATGCATTAAAAATAATAATGGCATGAACAATTTATTTTCACTGTCACATATTAAGATATGCACAGTATGTTGCTGTACTTCAAGTAATTTTTGCTTGTCCTAAAACTTGCTCACCAGCACTTCTTCAAGTATTTGATGTAATATTTTCTCTATTAGCAAGGTTTTAAAAAATACTAAAATTCCCCAAAAACCATCCCTGCAACTTCCCCCATGATATAAGAAAGCAGTGTAAAGACAACATTTATTAAAACAAGTATTCTTATTACAATTTGTGTCAGTCTCTGTAACATGACAAGTTCCTTGCACAGGCTGTACCAGGCTAGAGAGTCCCTGGCTGCACCTCCTGCCTGGAAATAAGGGGAAGAACTGAGAACAGCTGTAGCAGGTTCTTTTCAGTATCAGAGTATTCTTCCAGCATCTAAAAAAGTGCTGCTGAAGGACTTCTGACACACCCAGTTTGCATTCATTCATGCCAGGTTTTAAGCACTTTATCAAATGCTGGCAATAACCTTCACTCCCTTCCTTGTGTTTAACCCTTGGTTTTATTTACAAAGATGAATCATGTGCTTCTGTCTTCATTTTACCAGGCTAAATAAGTAGGTCCTACTATATAACACACTTTAATTTCTTCTCATATGATAGATTCACTGTTCGCTTAATCATCATAATTGCACTTCTTTCCATCTGTTCTCATTTAAGTTCATTTTTCTTGAACAAGGATGACCAGATTGTACCTACCTCTCAAAATAAGATTAATGCCTTCAGTGATTCTCATTCTTCATTACTTCTTCAGAAGATCTTAATGGACTGCATATTCCCTATTTTTTTAAGTGTATTGCACAGATTACAGAATAACCTGAGTAATGCAGCACCATAAATAACTGAAACTCTCCCAACATTTTAATATTAAGTTCTACTCTTAAAAATTGTTACTTGGATTTTGAATTTAATAAAAGATGTCTTTGATATAAGCACATATCAGTGTTACACTTGGTGTCAGGTTACACCTGAATTCCAAATCTTATGTGTTACATGCTTTACAATGTTCATCAAAACTTGTCTCGTTTCAGGTTGTTTCATCATCACCATCAAATCTCCTCAGCTGGAAGAGACCCACAAGCCTCATTGAGTCTACTTTTAAAACCACGAAGTCTGAAATCTACCATGAAAGACAAGAAAAAGATGGCCTTCATAGCTGAATTTGGGATCATTCTCTCTCCCTGTCCTCTCCATGCTCATTAATTTTCTCCCCAATATCCTGAAGCAGTACTCTCAGAAAACTAAAATCAAAGCAGTAAGTCTCTGTTACTGCTCCTGCACTCAGAGAAATTTCATCAAGTCAGAGACCAAGTCAAAGGTAGTTAAATATTCTTTTTTCTCCCCCTTATAATGGCTTTTTTCAAACTAATTAGTAACACTACCCATACCATCAATGTGGTAGTGAGATCTCATTAGAAAATTGTTGATATTTAAAACGTGATACATACATGGGAGAAAGAAAAAGAGAGGTTAAAATCTTTTTTTCCTTTTTTAAATGAGCAACTCATTTAATACAAATCTTTGGGAAAATATTATTGAAAAGCCAAGCCCAGATATGAGGCCTTAAAATGGTGAAATTATGAAAGAAAACCATAATTATGAGAATCAACTATATTTTAGAGAGGAGGTAAAAGATCTGTTCTAAGCACCACTAAATACATTATGTTTTTAAAGAAATCTTCAGAAATGAATCCACATAATTAAAAAGAATTCAATTTTCTATGGGATATTGCACCCATATCTTAAAATCTCAGCACTTTTAATTATTTGCTATTTACATTTATAGTAAGAAAATATTGGAAGACCACAAACGCATTTCAGGCCCTACTGTGTGAAAGTGTAGCTCTTTATGGTCCTCTCCCTCTGAAGAATTTCCTATTTAGCTTAAGATTTAGCAAGAAAAAATGAAAATGGTAGGTTTGTTAAAAACCACAAGTATACTCATCTGTCATACCATTAAGGTACTCGACTGGCCCATTTCTGGAAGAGAATAACATAAAGCAATTAATATTTTTTCTCCCCATTTTTACTGCAATAAAGAACATACTGAACACACTTTACTACACCCTGTAATATCGTTTCATGTTATAAGGAAAATTTATCACAAAGTATTAAAGAGTGTCTAATCAAAAAATATCCCTTGAGGGACTCATAGCATCTGCCCAGCAAAGCCTGGCCCCAGCTTTGGGCCTGCAGGATCTCCTGGCTGTTCTGTACTTTACATAAACACAAAGCACATAAAACTCTTCCGGCTACTTCTCCAAGAAAAATGCTTGAAAAATTGACATCAATAATCACAAAAGTAGAAAGGGCTAAAGTAAAAGCCAGTGATATGTCCAATCAGGAAGAGAATTCTCATTCATTTGTATATAATTTTCACACTTACTGTTCTACAACAGAGATCAGAAAAAAAAAAGAGGTGATTTTACACTATCAAAAGGTGAAGTCTGACAAGGAAAGCATTCAAATAAAACCTTTTCCTATAGCATTTCATTTATAAATGCAGCCCTTGAGTTTGAATGTATGACATTGCCCCCCATGTGCTCATTTTCACATTTGCTAATTTTGACAGTTTTCCACATCCACACAAGTAAACAAGTAGCTCAGAATCTCTAGGTTCCCCATGAGACATTAAAATTCAGTTAAAGAATGGAATAAAATTTAATCTTACTCCTTAAACTAACCTCTTAAGATGTTACTGCCTTTCCTATCTCTACCCTGCTCCAACGTTTATATTACAGCTCTTTAAGTATAATGTGAATAATTCAACTTAGAATTTCCTAGTATAAAGTGGAAATCCAGCTATTAGTAAAGCAAACCTGCAGAACACACTAAAAGCACCTACTTGTGAATGTAGAAACCACAACTTTGTGAGGCTTCTCAAGCTGAAATTTCTTTCACTCACATGGAATCAGGACCAGCTTCTCTTCCTCCTGCTGCTACGAGGAGCCAGCAAGAGAGTTCTGGTAGGCAGAACATGGAGCAGCTTCTCCTACGATGAATACAGATAAATGCAAAGGAACCTCAGCTGACTTTGCTCAGGCACTTCTCCTCACTTAATGATGATGTGCAGTCCTTCAGCACAGCTGATCTCTCCAGGAAGTCTGAAAACTCTGCCACAGAACACTTCCCCCAACACAAAATAATATTTGTGAGCTTGGGATTGACTTCTATCATGTTGTAATATTTTTTCTTCTATGAATTTGTTGGATGCATAAGCTATAATGGACTTAGATTGTTTGGGTAGATGTGGAATACTAAGAAGCAGGATCTCTCGTTTCAAACAAAATTTCCTCTATTTGAAAAGACAGCAAAATAATTTCACTGAAAAAAAATCCTAGTGAACAGAACTATTTAAGTTTAATAAATCCATCACACATCAATAGAATTAGCATACATACATCATCCTGTATAAAGATCACTATCAAGTGACACATTACAGACTTCTAACCACATTTTTTGAGTTGAACATCAGTGTTGTTGAGTGCCAGTTTACAGTTTTGGATGTCTCTGTGCATGCATGAGTTATGAGAACAGAACTCTGCACGCAACACCCCCCTCCCTATTGTAACATATTTGCAGTGGATATAAACTGCCTGTGGGGATTAATGTTATCTCAGACTTTTTTTCGGTTGATGAGTAGAATATGAGAGGGAAGAACTGAAGTGCCTATGACCCAGCCTATGCCCACTGGCAGCCAACAGCTCCAAGAGGAGTGTTTTGGCCAGAAGGTAAATTGTACACCCCACCTAATCCAACCCAAGGTTGGCCAAAGCCCCAAGGAATAAACACTTGCCTTGTATTTCCCTCTATATTCCCCCTATCTGGGAACATGACCCAAGCAGAAATCTCTCAATATCACAGGATCAGAATCCCAGGTTGGAAGGGACCTCAAGGATCATCTGTTCCATCCTTTCCTGGCAAAAGCATGGCCTAGGCAAGATGGCCCAGCACCCCGTTCAGCTAAATCACAGAAGTGTCCAATAGCAGAGAAAGGCAAGAAAAGAGATGTAATGAAAACTATTGTATCAGATAACAGAGAGAACCTGTCCCTTAATTTATCATTNCTGCAAGGATGCCTGTTTTCTCAGGATACATAATTATAATAGCATAAAAAAAAAATTAAGGAGTGTACTCTATCCTGCCTTGAGCATCATGAGAAAGCCTAGTTTATACAGAGCAGGAGCCTGTAAAAAAATTAGTGTTAAGCTTATTTTTAGTAGCAACATTAGCAGTCCCTGGAAAGTTTTTCTCTGGTTTTAGCAATGAACCAAACTTCATAAGCATTCTAAAAATCAAAACCAAAGTTTTTTCAATTAAACTCTACACATAAGGAAATTTCCATCAGCTGTTGCCAGCATGAATTTAGATTGGCAGCAGAATAAATGCAATATTTCAGATGCTGGCTGTCAGTTCTTTGTAAACATGAGGGCAAGCAGCACACTAAAATGCATTTCAGGTTTAACTACTAGATTTGAGTGAAAGTCAAGTAGCTGAGGGAATCTGCTACACACGATTGGGCCCATTGCAGTTCAGGAGAAGTCAGTGACACGTCCACTCCTGAGTCTCTAGAACAGCAACTGTGATGAGGACAGATAACAGGAAGGATGGTTTCCCTGTAGGAAACTGAGACAACATATTGCCCTGCCCTTTGATACAAGGAGAGAGAAGCACACAATAGGTTATAGGTTTAAAGGAATAATAATAATTTTAAAAAAAGACAAAAAAATTTGGTTTGTTTCTATGAACTTTTGGATCACTTTAAAAAATGACATGAGAGCATGGCAAGTTAGAGGCTTAAAATCGGACTCTGGAATGTGAACCAGGAACTCTCATGAACTCAGAGTACATGGTATGTTTTTATAAGATCTCATAATTAGGTCTGTGAACTTACATGCGAGGTCCTTCCACTGAGTTATGCCTCCCTGGCCCCGGGCTCTGACATTTCACAGTGTGAAATGATGCTTGACAATGGTGCAGTCTTGGCTTGAGAGGTGGAATAGCAGGGCTGAGCAAACCATAAACCCACACTGTGGAAGCCTTTCCTGTGCTGTTGCAGTTGGGGGAGCATTATCTGCTCCACTAAAACACAGTATGCTCACACCAGCACCAGTGATAATTCACCAGCAGCTTTGTTCTTTCCTTCCATGTCGGCAGACACCTCTTGAAAAGGCAGAGTAGCAATCTCAGCTCAGTGGTATAATCACTGTACTGTTCCTTGCCATGATATAGTCTGTGTTCTTTTCACAGCAGAACTAGAATATGCACTTAAACCAGTTGATTGTAAAAATTATGTCTGTTTTATTGCAGAATGTCTTTCACATGATTATAAAAGGATTGATTAGTTCTGCTTTTTATCCAAAGACCTGTCTGATAACTTTTTTGTGAGAATATAAATATATCTCAGGTATTTAACCTCATATTAGTCCACGAGGTAACAAGAATTAACTCTATTCCATGGACAGCAAGCCAAGCTAACAGTAATTAGGGTCCAGGGTCCCACAGAAAACCATTAGCACGGTAGTGACTTGAACTCAGTCCTGCCAAGTCCCAGCTTAATGCACTAACCATAGTTTTACTTTCTGGACAGCAGAACAATGAAAAGACATTAGACAAAATACATAAAATGTTTTGCAAAGCTCCTCCAGAAAAAGCACATTGTATTTTGAAGGAGGAGATGGTTTACTACTTTTCATACAAACTTTAAAATTTTCTTCAGTTATGGATGTTATTTTAAAAAATGCACTATTATCATTTAAAGAGCATGTCACTTTTGCTTACACTGACTTTGCCACAGAAAAATCACTAGAGAGTGCTAAGAAAGCTTCAAGATTATATTCTTTAATTTTCCTGGCTAAAAGGACTTCAGCCCCTCCTGTCCTCAGCATACTGAGTTAACCTGTGAAGGATTAACTGGAAGCTGGAGAACCATCTCCCCTCCCTGCCACACCCTGCACTGCGTTCCCTTGGTGCACTGTTGGTGCCACAGATTCCTGGCTCTGATGGGAATCACCAAACCAGCATCACAAAACACGGGGGGGAGCTGCCTTTCTCTGACTTTCTGAGCCACTGTCAGGAAAGCATGACCAGCTCAGCATCACACTGCACTTGGGAGCAACAGCTCAGAGACAAGGAACAGCCAGTGGCCACAGGCACTGGCACTGTAGGGCAGCAGAAGCTGCCTGTGACAACACAAACGAACGTTTCTGAGCCACATGTTTCCTTTTCACATTTAGCAAATCTCTTCAAAGCATGTGCAGAACCTTTCCAAAGACTTACTATTTCACCAAGTGTGGATGGATTTTCACAGAAATGCCAAAACGTGTATTTCTGACACAAAGAATTCCCTCCTCCTGCCTAACTTGAAGCCCCGGCTTTGTAAAATGCAAATCAAAGTGGAGTCAGCCCTTCCATTTCAAAATCTTTTTGAACTTGTCCTGACAGTTTCCTACTTTTAATGAAATAACAATGAGTCATTTGAGAACTCCTGACCTACACGACAAGTTTGTTTTGGTTATTGCTCTTCTTAAGATAACTGGGTTTTGTTTTTTTCATGGAGCCATTCTGTCAAAATTAAGAAATCATTTTGCCAGTTTTATTAATGCAAATATTTCTTGGAGAACATGTAGACACAGCAAAAAAGAAACCTTTCCACAGCATTTGAGACAGGCTGCTTTTGAAATACATTTTTGAGCAAATTTAGAGTAAAATTTTTAGAGACAAACCCTTTCATTTATGAAAAGGCATATTTATGAAAGTACAGACACTCTAAGAAGATTATATCAAGTGTACATTCATTATGGATAGAGAAAATCTGCCTCTAAATACATCGAGGAATTAATTAAGAAGGCAAGAGAAAGGGACAGGATGCAATGTCTCCTTGCCTTTGAAATAAAATATTTGTCATAACTGTGACTGAAATGGAAAAGAGATGTAGGGAAAAAGTATTCAAGACAAATTAACAAGTATATAGATACTAGGTAACTGAATAGATATAGATACTGAAACATCTCCTGGGATGGGACAAAGATTTAACTCAAGAGACACAATTTTTTTATTTGGGATAGAAAATAGTAAAATAATTCTCTGTGGTTTTGTTCTGTATCAGTATTAACTCACGTGACTTAAACACACAACTAAAAGGGAACAGTTATTTGAACAGAACAATGCTGTTTGTTTCCACTTCATATTACAGCAGCATGCTTTGTCTGTAGGGAAAATATTGAAGAGTCCAACTTTCTCAAGGTTTGGGAATATGATCAAACAATAAACAACTATTCTTCCAGCACTCTAGAAGCTTTCAAACTTTTCTAGAAGCTTTTCAAACCATTGAACTACATAAATATTTAATGCATAAAATGGATAAATGTTAGGGATCGAAGACAAAGAGAGGTTATGTTGTTTGTAAAGACCCCACAGTATTTTGAAAGTAAGCCTGAGCTGAAAATTTTTATATTCTTGAGTCCTTGGTTTGTTGGTTTTTTGTTTGTGGGTTTTGCTTCTTTTTAAAAATTATTATTTGTATATTTTAAATTAATTTCATCTTTTTATTGTTGGGGTGAGTCCACCAATTTTCTCTTGGCCTTTAATACAAGTGTACCATAGAGATATTTGAAAAGACATTTTCTACTAGGCATCAGCCTGTGACTGTTGAATCTCACTCCCCCTGTCCTGTATCAACCTTCAGTGTAAATCTCATGTATCATCCTTCAGTATAAGCCTCAGTTTCCTCATTCTTCTCCTGTCTTTTCTTCCCTTCTTCTCTTTTCCATTTTAAGCCCAGGATTGATAATTGAAAATACGGTGTGTTCCTTTCCCCATTCTTTCCACAACAACATATTTCCCATCTCCACTGTGTTTTCTTCATCATCATCATCATCACCATCATCATCATTATAATTTCATTCTTTTATCCTGCTATAGCTAAGTACTTTTGAGGCTAATCTAGGTCCTATTAAAGGTAATGGATTCCTTGCCATAAACTTTGATGGAGGAAGAATTAGCCTCTAACCTCTACTCTGTTTAGTTCTTTCAAGAAAGAATTCAATTCTTAACTCTCCGTTCCTTATTTACACAGCTATTACATACATATGGTGGATTCTCCCCATTTTCCTTCCAAATGCTCTCCTAGTTTCTTTCTCCATACCGTACATTTTTTCTAATTTTTTTTTTAATATTTCAAAATGTGTATCAAAACCACCTAAACATGTTCGTGCCACAGCTGTTCATTTCTCTGTGGGCATATATGGACACAGAGAAATTTCTCTGCTAATGCAAGACAGTTCTACTTACTCCTAGGGAACTGCATAGGTACAACCAAGGGCAAAATTCTAGGCTTTTACAGAGCTGGAAAGCACAGTAGTTTATAGTAAATACAGCATAATAAGAGACAACATTGCAGTAGAGCATCCCTATCTCTCATTGTCTGTATCCCTAGCAATTAATATCACAGCTGTCAGATAGAATTGACCTGGATAAATCATTTCCCCCAATCAATAACCACAGTAGCTGCTGTGCTACTTCAGGTTCACGTTGCTTCCCTCTGTCAGTGTATCTTACATACATAAACTTCTCTTACCAGGTCCTTTAGGGAAAGTCTTAGGAATGTGCCAAAGGCATCAGGGCTCATCTTGCTGATGTGCAGCACTGACTAGAGTGGGCTGAATTCTCATCAGTATAGTCATTGCAGTGCCTGATTGGAAGATCTGGCACTGAAGGTGCTTTCAACACAGTAACAGAGTAAAACAAAACTAAAAACATTAGAACAAAAGAGGATATTACAATAGAATCAGACAAGAATTTGAATATATTTTTGCAGTTGTAGAGGAGCAATGCTGACCACTGAGTAAAACTGGATGCAATTAAGTCATATTAAGAATATTCAAAAATGCACCAAAGTAAGATGGAGTGTTTTAGTGTCTCTTTCTTAGTGCACTACTGGGATTTCAGAGAATTCACACAATAGTTATTCACTATACTGAACATGTCATGTGGGAAGCAATGTCTATATGGAGGTTGGTGTTAAATAGTTAAACCAGCGCGAGCTACTGGGTGAGCTGGTGAACAAAATAAGGGTGAAGGAGAGAGGAAGGCAGCCTAGCTTTACCTCCTTGATCAACCAGTATTTTTGCAAATACACAGCTGAAGAAGCCAAAACATAAAAATTTGAGCATCATAAACAACTCCAACTAATCCACTAGGAAAGGTAGCTAGACCTCTGTAATACTGCTTAAAGTGATCTGCAGATGGCCCTCTGCAGCTGGAAGAGTTTGCCTTCGGTCTTCAACCACATATCATTCCCTTGGAAAATTGGTAGCTATAGAATCATCCATCTCTTTCTGTTGAACAGGTCTATTTATAATTACAAATTCATGGCCTTTTCTGGATGAAATATTCATGTAAACTCAACTGCCAAACTGCACTTATGGCATAGTAAACTGCAAAACATTATCATATTAAAAGCAATTCAGCAACGTGCTTCATGCCAACATAATAAAAATGTCATTTTAAATATTGTTTAGGAGCACTAGTTTATTTTTCAATGTAGAATCCCAAAACGCATTCAGGACACAGTATATCTTGAGAAAATGAAATCAAAGTATGAGGCAAAATATTGAACACAAGCAAATAATTTCCAGGTACTGGCAAATTGTTTTATTTAGTGAAGAGTGTCTATTCTTCCCAATGCTTTTCTAAGACCTGCTATATATATTCTACACTTTTGGATGTTAGGCAAACTTATAACTAGTTTTTAAAGATATGAAGTAAGTAAGTGAAGAATATTTACATGGCACTTGAAATGAAACACTTATGGTAATATTTGAAAATGGAGATGTATGTATACTGACTTCAAAGATTTGTAAAGACCTGTAGAAATCTTAGATCTGGTGATTAAACAAACTGAGAAATCATTGAGCATTTTTAATTGAAGTAGTAATACCTAAAATTAAAGAAATCTGTATGTAACAGAAAGGATAATTCTATACCCTTGTAAAAAGTCCCTCTCCATCTGTCTTGCAGCCCTTTTTTGGTACTGGAAGGTGCTCTAAGATCTCGCTGGAGCCTTCTCTTCTGCAGGATGAACAATTCCAATTCTCTTGGCTTTTTGTCATAGGGAAGGTGACTCAGATGACGAAGTTCAGAAGGAGCATCTCAGGTATTTTCCTATTCTGAGCAGAACTTCTAATTTTTAATGAAAATAACCTGAAATTAGCAATTCTGAAAATGAGGATTAGAATGGCAGATTGGATGGTGGAAAAAATAGGCTCTAACTCAGAGGTAATGAAGTGTTATCCTGTTGTTACGAAAATAGGGGAATTTTGAACCAAATTGGGATGATTTTTCCTTCCACTAAAATAAGATAAAAAAAAATCCAAATTAAATGAAATATTTCTGACTCTAACAAAAGCAAAACCAGTTCAAATAAATGTAAATCAAAATTTACAACATGAAAGTAAAAATGATCACCCTGGGACTTGCTTTACTTAGTAGCTACTGGATATGGTCCTAGTCTCTGCTTTATCAAATATTTAAAAATTGTGTACAACGTAGAACAGTAGAACAGTGGAGATTGAAAGCAACTTGATGTGAATCACTGTGTATTCTCAAGGAATAGTCTATATTCAGATGCTCCTATGGGGTTGCTGCTGAAAACTTGAATATTCTTTGGCAGAAAAGGGAATGGAATCTGCCTTTCACCTCCAGGCTAAGCAAAGCCTGAGCTGTGCTGCAAAACGTGCTGCTTCTGTCAGTACTCCCCCTATTCACACCACACAGCCCAGCTAAATGACCCTTTCAGCCACATATACTGTGCTATTTACTTTTCCTTTCTTTGTCATCGTAACTTGATGTTTAATGTGTCCCACCAAAACCAAATTATGCATTTTATGTCACTGGAGCATGAGTGGCATCCTTGGAGCTTGCACAGATTCGTGCCGATACTAACAAAACTGAAGGTAATCTTTATCTATCTTCATAAACTGTTCTCTTCAACAGAAAGAAAAATCTAGTAGATAGTTGAAGAAAGAGGAGAAGAAGAAAAATATCCTCTTTTCTCAATTATTCCATTTTTTTTTTCTGATAGGAATGTGAATGAAGTGGTATCTAGGGGGAAATAAACCCAAGAAAGTAGACAAAACAACAAAATCATTGATTATATCCAAGAAGCTTATTACAGGAAGGTGTTTTGCTCATAGGCTCCAGCAGTTTTATACCTATTTTTATAAATAATTTTCTTTCAAAGCTGGCAAGAGCTAATTCCTGCTTTATTGGTGATAGGGCAAATCTTTGTCCCCAGGGAAGTCTTTCCTTCCCAGGGTGGTGTGGAAGGCCTGCAATGTGTGCTGCAATGTGTGAGATATGCCAATATTCCAATGTTACTTTTTATAATTGCTTTTTTCGAACAGGTGTTATCTGTAGGAATTTTGGTTTTAAATGTTTAAGTTATTAATCTCTAGCAGATAATTTTTGTATGTGAAGAACTTGAGATGGATGACAGAAAATCTTCATTTTTAGTAGTTAGCACATCTTCCTAATTTATGACAGACTAGCAACTCCATCTTCTCCTTTCTTCTTAAGAAAAAAGATTGCTAGAGTAAAGCTTTGCTACTGAAATTTTACTGTATAACAAAAGAGTATTTTCTACACAAATATTTTAAAAAGAAACCACTTTCTAGTTTAATTACTTTGAATTATTTACTGGCCTTGTAGCATTCAGGAACAGACAACAACTTTCTCTGCAGCAATCACTGAAATGGCTGTATAGAGGTTCCCTGACAGTAGAAAGGGCTTACCACAGTTCTAAAATAACTCCAAGGGTTTCATGTATTGCGGAGTGCTGCAGGATTTCTTTGAGACAAATGCAATGCCAGATGTAGACACTTCTGTGGGTACTGACTGAATGCCTTTCCAGGTACTCCAACAACATTACTGTGCTTAATCAATAGAGAGAGTTTATATCGGCCATAAAACCACAGAGCATGGTCTTCTAACTAGAGCCGCATGATATGTTTACTACCAAACCTGAAAACTGTATTTATTCTCTGTACTCCACATTATGGAGAGGAGGAATGACTCACAATTACTATTAGGCATCTGAACCATTTCATTTTAACTGTGGAATATACTCACTAGATAGCAGTATCAGTGTATAAAGGAAGGAGGGGGACAAAATCAGGCTGGGTTAATGCATACTGCAAGTTATATACATATGTGTGTGTGTGCTTGTCAGTATTACTATTCAAAATTTGTTTAAAATTATGAATCCATGGAGATTCAAATTTTTCAAAACAATTTTCACTCTAAACTCATAACAGCATTTTGCCTGTAAAAATCTCAGAGCAGATAACAGTGATTAAACTGTGAGTCAGATGACAAGCAAAGTAACAAAAGACCGAGATCTCATTGAAATGTATCAATTTTTTTTTGCATGTCGTCCAACATATTCACTGCATAGCTTTGAACACAGGAACACAGCATTTTCCCACCGAGATCGTGGTGTCCAACACTGAACCCAGAGGCAGATTGCTGCCCACCCTCGTGGTGATGGATGTGGCGTGTGCTGCTGCCATGGTTACACCACCACCTTCCCCGCATCCCTTCCTCTGGCTGCTGCCAGAGGAGCTGCTTCTGCTGAGAACCACTGATTACAATACCAATGGTCAGCATCAGATGGTGTTGCCCCCAAGCTACTCTGATTCAGTCCAGAGTTTTATATGAAAATTATGTTATTCTCAAAGTAAGCAAGGATCAGGCTAGATCCTCATTAACTTGTTAAAGAGACAAATATGCATCAACTTTTCTTTGGCCATAATGACTGAAGCTTTTCACACTTTGAGCTCTGGAAAGCGAACCTTGGAGATGATGCACTTTCACTTGGAAGGGTTTAGAAGAATTTAAAAGTAAATAATGGATTTTATTTTGCATTTCTTATAATCTTGAAGAATTCTCAAGGACCAAAGCCAAAAGAGGTCAACATAGAAATTGTTGTTCACTTCATCAGGTTTTCAACCAGGCCTCAATAACTTATTTTTTAAAAATGCCACATCACACTCCATTAAATAAATCCAATAAAACTCCATTATTAAAAGCACACCTCTCAATAAAGTGATGCAACTATTTCCTTTTTCCTAATTTGTACTGGTTATTTTGGAAAGGGTGGTAATATTTTCTTTGAGTTTATTAATGTTAGTATGACTCCAATGAGTTGAGTATGCTTTAGAACACTCCCTACAGGTTCTTGGTGATTGTGTTAGTAAGAAATATTAGCCAACACAATGTGGAAACAAACTTCTGTGCTTGCTGCAGACATGACCAAAATGAAATGCCTACAAATGTTGAAACTTCTGTCTGCTGAATAAATAATTTCTATACTGTTCTGAACAAATCCATGTTATTGGGAAAAAGCTCCACATCTCTTGTCACTAAATTTGGCCTCAAAAGGTAGAAATGCACACAAATCCCCACAGGGTGCCGTGCTGCAGTGCCAGTGAAGGTAAAGCCAGTGGCTAGTTCCTTCCAGGGACTTTAACATAAATGCTATTTCTTTTCTTGTTTTCTTGGGTCCTTGGTTGAGGGTTATTTTTCTGACTTTACAAAAATAAATACTGCAGCTCTAGATGCCTATTCATCAGAGTATTTTGGCAAATAAGCCTTTGAAACTCATCAGGCTCCTGTCTTTCCCCCAGAGAGCTCCTGTTTACCTGGGACCTGGCTGCTTGATGCAGACTAAGTCTAACATAATGATAAGAATAAATCTAAACAGCACCTTCCAAACCACTAGGCCTTTGGGAAATTCACACTTCTACTTGTGTGAAAAAGCCAACAGACTCATTCAATAAAATGTTGCTTTACTGATGATAGCAGTAAGTTGTTGAGTTCTCTTTCCAGACACAGCTCACAAGAGAAAGTCACTTTTCTATGTACAGATTGAATACCACACTCTCCTCTGGTGTTACTGCTTGACTGTAATAGAGTCATAACAGAGAATAACTTGTATCTCTCTGCTCCAAGTTCATGTGTTTCTAGTTTTAGGGTTTTGGTTTGGGTTTTTTCTTTTTGTTTTTTTTTCTTTTTCCACAATTGCTAAGAAAATCTGATGCGGGTAATGATGTCGGAGTTGCTGTACTGCCTAGTAAGGCCTTACAGGACTTGTATGTCCACATCACCATCCAGTAAAATCGCTCTCTAAAGTCAAAAAATGTGCTTGTATACGAGATGATAGAAACAGCTCAAATAATAAGGACCAGAGGTTTTTAAGAGCATATGAAATGATTATGTGTCGCACAAAGACACAACCTGTTGAAACCGCTAAAATGTCAGAAATGGGCACTGAAAATTAGGAAGAATCATGATTCAGATAGACACTTTCACATACCCAATTCAGGTCATAGTCTTCATGTGATAAAGCCCCACATTATTTCTGAAAAAACCTACCATTAATCAGTGCACGAGATGCAAATAAATCACTTGCTGACACTTACTCAATATTATCAGTTTTATCCCCACTTTTTACTGTATGGTGTTATGCCTTGTTTATTGTACGCTATTCAAACCCCTGACTGGACAAAATGATTAATTTCTTCAGAACCTTTCTATGACATTCATCAGTGCAATATTTAGTTCCTTCACTACACATTCATAACAACTATCTGAGATAAGTGCATATTGATATTCCTATTCCAGACGTAGCAGATGCAATGCCAGAAATCCAAATTCTGATTTAGTGCTATATTGTACTTTATATATCTAAGGCGGAAGAATTTACTCCAGTTGCAGCTGTGAAGTCCCAGCATTGGTGTATATTGCATTGCCAAGTCACATGTCCAGGATAGTCACAGCTCAGGTAAAGCCTTATCAGGTGTGGGTTTAGTAACCAGCATAGAATTACTGCGTGTCAGGAGCATGCAGAAAACCAATTCTCCAGGTCACTAAGCACGAGGACATCTTTCTTCTTCTTGCAGCACCCTGCCTCATTCACTCAATCTTATTCAGAAATAAATGAGTTGGGATTGAAAGAGTTTTCTCTCTACAGAAGTCACGAGGCCACCAGCTGCTGGAGCACTGAAGAATTTGAAATGACCATCCCAACATTCTCCTGTCCTGCTCTTCCCTAAACATCCCCTGTAGATAGATACCTGTCACAGAGTACTGGGACAGATCAGCCCCTTCTTCTTTAACCCAGAATGCATTTTCTTTTTTTTTCCTTCAAAAAGAATCCCCTCAAATTCTCCTATTACATACCATCTTCCTCAGTGCCATATACTTCCTTACAAGTGTTACCTGGGTGCAAGTTCTGTGAACTTCCTCATGGACCAGCTCTGAAAAAGGATCCAGAACTTCTGCAATTGGTTTCAGATATTTACTGACAACTGAAGAATAGGAGAATTCAGTTATTTCCTCTATTCTGCTTGGGGGCTGTGGAGGGTACAGGAGGGAGAGTTTCCCTGCTCATGTGCTCTAACTCTCTCCTGACAAAACCTACACAATCAAAAGTTTCAGTTGCAGGAAAAGTCTTGTTTAGCTCCAGGGCTGGATCATACCCACTGTGAATAAAACTTCTACAAAGTTTACTGCACAAATGAAATCTGAGAAAACCAAGCTTAACAGACAGAGTTTAAAAGTGGATTTAATTTTCAGGGTTTCATATTAAATATTCAAAAATAATACTCTGGATATAACAGATACTCTTCCTCCTATCTACTTCTAGGAATACCTGTAGATTGTATTATGAGGTGTCAGATCACCTTCTGGTTGAGAAAACCAACATATTTTCTTCTTGTCTCATTCATCATGATGCAAAAATACACAAAAATGGATGTTTAAATTCATATTTCTCAATATCTAAATGGCTTCATGGAGATTTGAAGTAAAAGTAACACATAAGTCCAATTTGAAAATTCATCTTAAGAAAAACACTGAAATATCAAAAAATCTGAAAAGTGACAAAATCTGACTTAGCAAAGTGCTGAATATTTCAATATTCTGATATCCTCCACACAGTATTGGTGTGGAGGATATCAGAACATCACAGGAGGATGGATAAACATAGAAAAGCATGCAAATTTGACTTCCAAAACAGCTGGTAAAATAAGAGAGAGGAAAGAGGAAAGGATAAATTTCAGGTTAGTTTGTTATTAAAAACTGATGTAACCTATCTTTTCTTGTCCCCTAAATAAACATTGACATATATATATAATTGAGTTAATAGAAGTTATTTTTTATTATTTTGTGGGTTTTTTTGTTTGGTTTTTCTTTTAAACAGAGCTTGAGGTTAGGCAAATATTATTCAGGGACAATTTTGGTTCAGTTGATCTTGGGCTAAAAGAGTGAACTGGGGGATCTCTTGAGACTGCTGCCAGGTCTAATCTCCTGTGATGAGTACCCAGGGACAGCTGTAACTTGATGCATCTTATCAATCATAAAATAAAATTCTGTGCAGACTGCAGAGCGGGCACTGCTTCTCGGCACAGTCATTCTGGTACTGGTAAGGTATTTAATTGCAATGTGATCCTCACTATTAAAGATGCATGAACTTTTTAAATGAAAGTGCAGGGAAGTCTGGGAATCTCTTACTCCTCAAGCCTATTGCTTATAATATTGCTGATATTCCCACTGCAGGCATTATTATCATGATACAAAGCACTAAGTGTTTCAAGAACTGAGGTTTCAATCAGTCTCCATATGCCCAAATAAAGCATAGATGAATAGCGTAAGAAAATACATTCTAAGCCTTGAAACAAGCAGTAAACAACAGATTTTATACAAAGACTACTGTGCTGGCAAGGAAACTCATTCATTCTTTTTTATAATTCCACGCATTCCCCCACACATTTCACATTTCTTGTTGACACAAAGCATAGTATTGTTTTATCTCCTTGTCTACGCATTCTGTTATGATATAAAGGCTTCCCTAGCTCAGTAATATCAGCTCAATCTATCACTTCAGCCTAATGTTCTCATCAAGCCCAGGCAGCCTCCCTCCATTTCTCGCCTACAGCGTGCCACGGATGCACTCCTCTGAGCCTTGCTGCAAGGCTCCGGGGTGTCCCGGCGGTGGGGAGGGTCCCAGCCCCGCAGTCTGCACACACGGGAGGGATGCACGCTGGGCAGGTGCCACTCAGGGCGCCACTGATCTCACTCTCACCCAACCTGCTTACTTCCCCTCTCACATTTCTTTACTGACTTCCTATAACTGTCTCTACCTGTAACCTATTTCTTACTCTACTTCCATAACCCAATTAATTAAGGGAAGATTAACTTTAAGTACATATTATATATCCGGAACCAACAAAAGCTATGTGTAAAGTCTGAAAACATTTAAATACATGTTTCAATTTATTTCAATTTATAGCTTTGGTTTACCCCATAAATTCACATTGATAGCAAATGCTTACTCATCTATTTCCACTTTTGGGAAACTGAAACGAATTTGCATGCACACATAGATTACAGAGCGAGAAAATGTGTGTCTAATTAACATCAATGAACAGCTAATTACGAACAATAAACAGTAGATGAAGAGAATCAGTCTGCAAAAGAGGAGTGGAGGATGCCAATTTGATCATATAAATCCTTGATCAAATATTTCAGGGCAGCTAACACTAACAGGAGGAAATTAACTATTGGCTGCAAGGTTTTCTCAGGTCTGTAGATATTTCTCTCTGACAGGAGCATCTCACCCCAGCCCTGCATCTCACAAGGGAAGCAGACACGGGAAAAAAAAGGGGTTGGTCATTTAGGAGGAAGGGTTCTGCTTGAATCAAAATATCCATGACAGCACCCCCGCCAAAAAGAAAAAACAAACAAACAAAAAAAAAACCAACAACAACAACAACAACAAAAAAAAAACAACAAAAAAAAACAACCAAACTGGAAAAAACTGAACACACCTGAAGTTTAAAACCTGATATTGTTACAGGTCTTACTAGGTTGTGCTGAGATCTCTCCAAATATTGTCTTATACCCAAGCTAAAACCTTCTGAAAATATTTGGGAATATATTGGAGTTTTTTTGTTTGTTTGTGGTTGGTTTTGCTATTTTTGTTATTTGGTTTTTTTCATTTCATTGTTTCTCTGTATTTCCAGAATACTCCAGAGGTATTCCCCAGATTACCTTTCTTTCATGATATCTGAAAACTGTTTCTTTTCCCTTAAGGTATTTGTGAAACAGCACACTTTAAACCTTATCCAAATGTTTTGGAAGACTGAGCAGATGACAAAGCAAGTTTCATTTTCAATTTGTCTTTGTCCATTAAGGGATTACTAAGGAAGCAAGCAGCATGCAGCCAAATCTCGGGGGGTGTTTCTAATTAAATTCAATTTTTTACCTCTTTTTATTACTTGTTGGAAATGTCCTGTCTAACATTTAAGAGTTAAGAATCCCAGACACAGCAAATGAAGAAATTGGTTCACTCAATAACAGCACAATCCTTGAGCCAAAATGCTCTGGAATACAATATTTTCTGATAATGACTGTGTGTTATTCCATGATTCCTATACTTTTACTGGGAGATAAATACTTCATGTCTGTAGGTATGTTACCCAGTGTGTTTACTTGAAACATTAAAATACTGGGATTACTTGAAAGAGAAAACCCCTCTTTTTCATGTGTTAGTATGTGATAAAATCAGATGATGAAATACTGATTATTTATAATACACTCAGAGCATAGACTTTTATGGTGCACAAATGCTGGTGTTAGTTACAGAGTATACAACACCAGGGGTGATGCACACAGCAATTCAGGTATTTATATAAAAAAATACACACCAGCTTGGCTCTTTCCCACAGCCCCACAGGGTGCAGTGGAGTGGGGGAAAATACTTTGCAATTGTGTTTTCTGTGGCCCACAGATTCCTCTGTTCTCCTCATAAATATTATGTCACATATTGTACAGATAGCTCATATTAAAAATGTTTTATAATGTGTTTATAAATTATTAATAAAATTCTTATTTCCCTTACTGTCCTGTGCTTCTGTATGCACACCTCCACAGAAGAAAAAAAGAGAACAATTTAAAATTAAAAGCATCTGTGTTTCATCTTGAATAGGTTTTCCATCTTGTTGAGGGTTTCCGTTCTCTAACATCATGTTTTCTTCCAAATCAATATGTATAGTTTACCAGGATCAAAAACTGTTGCAATGCTGAATTTTATTGCTAGAATAAATATAATCATTATTCTCAGCTGAACAGCAGTATCTGAGACACCTTCAACTGTCCAGACATCAGGAATTATCAGTGGCAAGACAGACTATAGCATGAGATAAATGTGAACTTCTAATAAGCTTCCACAATGAAAAAAAGGGGAAAAAAAAGTTCCAGTCAAAAATTCCAGTTGCAAAGTGCAAGAAATCATCATCTCTATCCCTGGTTTTTCTAACACAAATGTTTCTTAGCTCACATGGGGCCATTGCCTGACAGGAGTACAATGTACACACACTTCTTCTTTTTTATGAGGATTTGAAAGTTCTATGGCACATATATCTTAGTTGTACATAGCAGTTTTTAAACATGCAGCACCTATTAAAAGGTGAGTATAATTGATTAGAGTTGCTCAGAAGGAGATGAATTGTTTGGTGGGTTGAATTTAAGACTCTTTCAACTGCACGATAAGAGGAGTTTATCAGGTGGGTGTCAATAGTTGTGAAGAGAGAAAAATTTTGACAGTGTAAACTCCTATTTTTTATACATTATTAGCTTTTGATGGTCCCCCATTCCCAGGGTCTCCATACATCCTGCTGCATTTGAGCAATAAATTGAGAGTTAACTGCAAAGAGAAACCAGATGGAATCTACATGCCTAATGTAACCATTTAGAATTTGGCTAAACTACTAAAAAATAGCTACAAAGATAATAAAACTGCCCAATATTAAGAATAACTTTCTCTCTAGTTTTTGTCTCCTTATGGCTACCTAAGTATGTGGGTAAATACACAAAAGGTGCACAGAAAGTTCATCTATTAATATCAGACTTCTCATGCATTAATTATAGGTATATGTTAAATCCCTTCTTGTTAAATAAGAAACTTGACAGGAAGCACCAGAAAAATTCATAGTGTCCCAGATGTGCTAGACTGTCTGGTGGCAGTGTATTGCAGAAGCCGCTGTATATACCCCACAGAAATTAAAAATAAAACTTGCAGTATTCTAAGGCAACCACCAACCAGTTTCAGAGATGTGTACAAATCTTGCCCTTGTGCTATTGATAGACCCTGTCCTTGTTGCTAGTTCTTAAGCTGTTTTAAAAAGGTTGCAGAAGAGAATTGGCACATGGTCTTAAGGGTGCGTGGATGAAAGGTTCTCAAGCAAACATGGCATGGGAGCCAAAACTCAGAGGTCAAAATCATGAACTATTTCTTGAAAACTACCAATTCATTTAGTCCTATTGCATACACCATTAAGGGCCAGTTTCAACAAAGTACAACAAAGACTATTTTAGCCCAGAATGCAAAAATTCTGCTGTTCTCCCATGTTCATGTTTTTGTTGAACCTAAAGTTGGGCTTACACTGCTGCCACTAGAGCATTACTGCTTTTTATATGCAGTATTTAGTGAAAAAGTAAAAAATCACCTTTGGCAGCAGCCACAATCTATGTTAAATATCACTAAATTGCACAGTGCTCTGACTAGGTTTTAAATGCAGACAGACTTAAATGAACTTGCTGCTGGTCCTAGAAAGTATTTCACAGCAATTCTTGAGCAAGCACAGAGAACTCGAGCTACAGCCACACAATACATTGAGCAGAGCTTTTCCCTCCCTGAGCACCAAATGGATATGCAGCCTGTGTCTCTCCAAGGAATTCTCATCTGCAGTTTAATACTCCAAGTACCCTGGGAACCTGTACGTTATTAGACAGTAGTTACTACAATGTTTAAATTAATTCGTGTAACAGTACAAATTCCTGTGAGTGTAATTACATGCACGTGGATGGTGTTTGGATGAATGACTCCCATACCTGTCCACACCACGGCTGCAAATATTGAAAAGATTATTAAAAGGCAAACATCTTACCTGCTCCCAGCAACACACCACAACAGCCTTTTCCCTTCCCACTCCTCCACCCCAGCTGATGCTCTCAAAGACACATCCTGGGAGTTACCAGCCACAAACAAGCTCTGAAGGCTCTGCCGTGGTCTTAACAACAAGCCCTAATCCTGCCTGGCATCCTGTGATAAATAAGTTGTTAGAAGCTGCTGGAAGTTGGATCAATGCAAAGAAACATCACCCCAACAAAATATGCACAGAAATTTTGCAAAGCAGGAAGCTGCTGAGAGAGAAATGGCATTGTTAGAGTGTTAACAGCATCCAAGCAGCTGCGCCTGGTCCTTGGCAATGCCAGTGCAATGTCAATAGAGTTACTCCGAACATTTCAAAGTCTCTTAGCACTGCAAAAATAACTATGAATACTACCATCTAAAAATACTGCAGTAATTCATCCCCATCCCCCCTCCCAACACCCACCCTGGGCTGTTGCATTTATGCTCTGTTTGTATTTGACCATTCAGGGCACCGGTAGAACTTTGCAATCAAAGGTTAACAACCCTGTGTTCACAGGGTACTTACCGGTCTTGGCATCATCAATTGTATAGATCAACTACTTAAAAGAATGAAAATTTGCAGGATCCTATTTGGACTATTCAGCACTCTATGACAAGGAATCCAACAGATTTGTCTTGCAGCGTGCAATCCCTGAATCATATCACAAAGCACATGTGACACACAGCGATCGTGGATTTGCTGGATTTGTACTGGGTGGTGATGGACCAAACAAAAGGTAAAGATTAAGGTAAATATTCACTTAGAACAACTGTGAACTGAAACACAGGGCTCTGAGTCCATTTAAAATAAGAAAAAGTCATGGTCAAGGGAGTGCATAAATGAACTAAAGATTGAATGATATGAAAAATCACTAAGATCTTTCTTCATTCCCAGCTTCCAAGTTGAGATAAGAAATAAAATAGTTGAAAAAAAGAAAAAAAAGGTAAAATGTGAGATCAAAAGTTTTTTCATCAAAATATGAGTATTTTTTTAAGTTATCATGCAGTCTTTTATTAATATGGATTTCAAAACCCATCTACTTTCAGGTCTTTGCTTGATAACTGGAACATTTTAAAGAACTCCGATTTACACTAAAAATACTCTGCACAGCTCTAATCAGAATACTCATGAGTTCTCTTCTGTGACAGCTACTCCCTCTACAGCTTTTGGCAAGTGACTAAGGATGAAACTTTGTCTAGTAAAGTCAGAGGGTATTTGAGTGCTGCTTTAAATGAGGCCAACATTTCATAATCAGATCATTCCCATCTACAGTAAGGCAATCAGGCATGTCTGAAGAGTAAGAACTTGTAACATCATTTATAATTGACATACAAAATCATATTCTAAAATGCAACATATTCAGTCCTAAACTGTATTTGCTCTAGTAAATAGATACTTCATGATCATCAGCGATCACCAGTATTGTTCTTCTTAATTACATTTGCAAGTAATTAATGCAATTGCTGCCTTCACGGATTTGAAGTATTCCCTAAATGTTCCTATACTGAGCAAAAGGGGAATACAGTGATAACGTAATCTAATTGCAAAGTCGAATTGTAAAGATTTTTAATAGCAACCACTCTATAGCACTTTTAATTTTCTGTCTGCTTCATGAGCATTAAATAATTATTTCTCACATTACCCATGTGAGTGGATTGCACCATTCCCGTCTGTAGGCTTGGTAGTGTGTGTTCTCCCTCTACTGTAATGCTGAACTTTTTACACTTGAGAGGCATGTTTCAGGCACAGCCTGACTACCAGGGGTGCAAACGAGTTCTGTAGGGGTTGTATGGCATCTTTCTAGCAGCATCCACGGAAATTTGGTGCACGGTCTGGCTGCAGTGCTGAATCACATTTCTGTAGGCAGAGAAACTTTGAATGAAGAGCTTTTCAAATCAGCAGATGAAGCCTTAGGAAATCATGGGATGCCATCTGCTTTACTCCCTTTACATTTTAGCACTTCATATTCTAAATACCTGCTTTCAAATGCATGTTTTAGAATATTATCTCTAGGAGCCAAATTATGGTCGAAGTTGATGCCACAAGAAGAAATGAACGTAAGGACATACGTGAAACAGTTGTCACTGAAGAAGGACAAGCCTTCTTGCACGTGTTACTTATAGGAAAACACAGTGTTATTTTGCAGACCAAGTGAGAAGGATAAATCTTTAATCTCTCACAAGGCAGTAACTATTTTATTAGCAAAAGGAGCTCTGTCAGAGTACCCACTTTCTTTTGGAGCAAAAATCTTCTTGAACCATGTACTGCCATGAGGACTGCAGAATAATTTACTCTGATGAGGGCAGATTCTCAGACTAATCACTGCTGCCCTGAATCCTGGAAATATGGGCTCCAGCAGTTCTGCTTGTGTGTGAGAAGGTGAGGGACTCACAGAAAGGATTTATCCTCAGGAAGTCAGAAATTTATTTCAGCACAACTCAAATTTTCCTGAGAAGACATGTTTACAAACTATTTCATAAATTCCTTATAACTTCCATTGATAGAATCGTTTACAAACTATTTCATAAATTCCTTATAACTTCCATTGATAGAATCCAAATCAAGAGTGGGGAGATGGTTAATGGAATAGGGGAAAGTTTTTGATTGAAGTTAATAGGTTTTTCTTTGAGCTCTTACAATATTTAAGTCAAGTCTTTTATGGCATTAAAAATTTACTTTTTAAAAAATGTTAAAGACAGTCAGTGTTTAACATTTACTTCAGTGTACTTTGTTTCTGTTCATGAAAGGAAATTTTGTTTCTATCACCTGGACAGAAGCCTCGTGAGCCTAGGCAGGTGGAACTTTACATTTTTTTCCTGTCTGTTTAGATAACAACCCCAGTCATCTTTCAACGGAATCTGCCCTATTAGGTTCAGACAAAAATAAATGAATCATGTTTTGAAGTTAAGTCAAGAAAACTCAAAATGAAATAAGATTTACTATGTGTTTTAGTCCTATCAAAGAGAGAGGCTTGGAAAAGGAGTTGAGAACTTGTTATTAAGAGGTTAATGTGTCTGTCAGACTCTTAAATCATATTGCCAGTAGACTCAATGAAATGACAAATTGAACTATAAAGAAACCCACAAGAAATCATTCTTTAAGCTAAGTATCGAAGAACCAGTTTTCATCAGTTTCTTCAGTATTTTTGTAGACTTGAATGATTCCAATGCAAACTCTGAATCACCTATGAGAGTTTAATAAAAGACAGAATTTCCCTCTCAACTTTTTAATGCTTTTCTGAGACAACTGTCTGAGCTCTGACACTCACCAGCCATTTTAACTCTCCATCATATTTTTACTTCCAACTAATCACCATTAAGTACAGAGAAGATTAGTTTTTAATGAAATTATATCAGACCAGGAGGAATGAGAAAGCAAGGAGCATATAAAAGCCCAGAAAAAATAATTCTTGGTTTAAACAAATACAAAAATAATTTCTCATATATGTGAGATACATGGGGTCTACCTGTACAAAACATTATGCAACGGGAAACTTTTAGGCATATTATATTTTTAGGTCTGCTTCCTCTTCCATTTTTCTGCTGTTATTTCAGAACGGACAAAATATTCAAGAAGGTCAACACAGCAAAATTAGTCAAAGTAACCTTATTGTTGAAAAAGGTTTCACAAAGAATAATAATAAAAAAATCTTCACACACTTTAATATACTTGAAATCTGAGCTCATTCAGGCCACCTGTATAATACCACCCCATCTCTCATTTATGCCCAATAAGAAAAAAGATCTCTTGTAAAACAAATCTCTTCCAATCTCTCACTCAGCTTCTCTCAGAATTACACTGGCCGCTGCCCTCCACTTGTCCTTCCACTTTGGGACCTCTCATGTGATTAAATTCTGTCCTTCTCCTGTGCTGGTTTTTTTCTGCTCCCAGTTCTGTTCCTTTTTTCTCTGTTTTTCTCCTTACTCTTCCTGAGTCCTCTCAGATTCCACTATGTTTTGCTAATTAACAGGCACAGAATTCCTATGAGGCTGAATGACAATGCCTGATAGACAGGTAAAATTAAAGAGAGAAAGTCTAATTAGTTTGATCGGGCCCCTGCAGGATTCAAAATCAGAGGTGCTATTAGGGCATAAGTATCCCTTAGCAGTGTTCCTCATTCTGAAAGTAGAGCAGGCAGGTAAGGCTGTGCCAGCTGTGGCTCTGGGACTGGCAGTGTTGGTGGCAGTTTGACAAACATCCCCTCCAAAGCTACCAGAGCTCTGTGCTTTTCTCAGGCCTTCACGAAGCTGTAGTGTGGGCAATTTATGATTTCTACAAAAAAAAAAATCAATATGAAAACATTCTAGTGCAAGATCACATTCCATATTTATGACTTTTCAATAGAAGGACTGGTACATTACTTGTAAACATGGATTTTCAATGCCAAGCACAAAGTACTAGAAGTCACAGCAGGGCTGTTGAGCTGAGGGAGACACAGACATTCACTGTGTGAAGGGCAGTTTCTCAGAATCAACTTACCAAGAACCTCTACTTGCATGGAAATATCCTGAATTTGATATAGAATAGCAGTGGAGAAGCCAAGCATGGCTCATTTCCTCAAGGGAAGGGAAGACCCAAAGCATATCAAGTGCTACCCTCCAAATGAGCTCCCCCATGTCAACACTTCTGCTTTTCTCCCTGACTGCAGGGAGCCTGATGTTAAACTGGACAGCGAGTCCAGGAGATCCTGAGATGGAATGAAACACTCCTTATAGCATCTTAAAGGCTAAATTTAATGACTGCAGAGCATATATAGGAAAAAAACCCCAAACCATCACTTTTTTACCTGCAGCATGATGTTGGTCAAGTTATGATCCTTAATAATTATTTCCCTCATATTTAGGGGCACAGAGAAAGAAGACACACTAGATATATCATAATCTCAAGAGTATGAGAAACAAGATGGCCATTGCTTGCACCTTCATTTCAAATGCCCCATTAAATGGCTGATTTGGGAGCAAAACTCATAATTTCATAAGGGTAATTGGATACATTTTCTTCTCTTGCAAACAAATTACCCCCTGGCACAAGAATTTTAAAATCTTTGGCAGCAGACCTCCTGAAACCCATCTGTGTTGGAAATTACTTTTTTGCTTTTGGGTATACTATATTTACATATTTTGTTTTATTTCTCAATATTTAATCTAATGAGAAAAGAGACTCTTAGGACTAGAAATGAAACTTCTCAACTGGTTTTAAAAAAATACAGGTGTCCAGAAGAAACTGGCCATAATAATATAGCAACGTGTCAAACTGCAACCAAATTGACTTCTGTTAGCCAAATATTCATTTTAAGCACATCTGTTTTTAAACATCTTTTTTTATAACATACCAAGAGTTAGGTTTGCTACAAATGCAAATGGATGACGACTCTGTCAAATGCTCGTAACCTCCCTAAACTTTCCCTTGGTGAAATCTGCCATTCTGGGACTCGTACCAGTATGGAATCCCTGTTGTTTTCACACATTCTGTTTATTTAATAGAAATAATTTATAAAATAGTTTGACAACCAAAGCTTTGGACACATGAGCACAGAATTATCCCTCCCAATATAAAACTATGGTGCCATGACCCCCTCCTTAGCAATGGCAAGAGATGAGCAGATGGTAAATCCTCCAACACCTGTATTAAACTCAGCTGGGTTGAATCAACTTTCTTGGTTTGCTCCTGGTCAATATTTCTCTTGCAAATGTGGATTTGCAATGAAATAGGAAGAGCAAGTGATAGTTTCACAAACTGGAAAAGTGGCTTTTAAGACTATGTTCAATCATGTGGATTTTGAAAAAAAAAAAAAGCAGTGCAAATTCTTTGAAAGTAAAATTGTAGTTTTCTAAACAAATAGCATAAATGCATGGTAAATTTCTACCATGAAATGTCTTAGGCCTTCCATACATCTTAACCAGAAACATGTCAGTATAAAGAAAAACTTCCTCATATTAAGTGGTATGGGCACAAAAGAGAAACACTCCGTGTAAAAGCTTGCCCTCTCTTGTAGGAAATTATCACTGCTAAGACCCCAGCCACTCTGAGAACTAAAAAAAGTATTCAAGGCTGTCAAGGCTGCAATCTATGAAAAACACAAGCTGGTAAAAACCCCCTGAAACTCAAATGAGCAAAGATGACTTACAGAGATACACCACGCTAAAGCTGTAAGTGGAAAAAGCAAATGCGACATTTCAAAGGACACGTGTTGCAACAATGACGAACTTCAGGGCATTAACTTGTTTCCAGGTGAGGTTTGTAACAAATTATATTCTGGTGCAGCATCTGGCAGTCTACTGCCAAAGAAAAGGTACCCAGTTTGCCATCCTGCTGGCAAACTTCACTATTCTGCATTATTTGAGGAGGTTATTCCTACATAATCTGCATGAAATATCCATGGTCAAGGAAAAAAGTAAATATCCTTAAAGGACAGATGTCAGAAATTACTCATTATTACAGACATAAAAGGACAGAAGAATATAAACTGTTACAAATAACAAAAAGAGCCTGAAAAAGAAATTCCAGCTGTGAAATACATGAGCACTGTGAAGCTGGCTATTCCTGTGTGCACTGACTGGCCACGATACTGCTGCCTAAATGCTACTTATCAGCGAAATCTGGCATGAGCCTCCCCACGCAGACACAGAGAGACGTACCTGCTGGGACTCACACGGACAGGAGAGCACATTAATAGTTTTGAAGTACATTTTCCACACCATGACATTGCTGAAGTATGATAAGATTCCACACTGAAATTTTGATCAAAAAATGTGAAAGGCACTGAACCAATTGACCCTGAGGAAGGCAGAGGGCAGAGTCTGCAGATGATAAAAACTGTCCTGACAAGCTCGACAGCGGGGACGAGAGAGTTGGTACCAATACCCTCCTGTGATGGCCAGACTTAGTAAGATGATACATGTGGCTCTTTTTCTTATCTTTAAACCTTTCTTGGTCTCCTCATTATTTCCCAGTTGGTAACTAAAGCACTTGCATTCAGCTCAGGCATTTTCTTCCACAGTCACAGGTGGGAGGTAAAGGGGGTGCTGTCGCTTGGAGGTGTCAGAGCCAGGGTGGATGTTGGGTGCTGCCTGCAAGGACACACAGATCTGGGCTTGGAACCTCTGCCAGCCACTAACCTGTGCCCTCAGCAGTGTCATGGGGCAGAACTCCAGGCTCTGAACATCATCAGATGGTAAAATGAATATGTCCCACCAGTTTATCTTGCTACTTTCATTTGTACTGGGTATGTTTTCATTTCCCTTATTTTCCAAATTTTAGATAGGGTGCCAATATTTCAGTCTTTCATGTAAGTCTCTGGCAGTCCTACTCCAAACTTTAACTCCTGTTATGCCAACAGTGAGGACTGGATCAACTAAATATGCATGAGAGAGAGATACTAAACCGTAATTTCCAGTCTTCTCCCACAAAACTCCGAGCAGGCAGGGAGATGAGATAAATTACCATTAGAAGTCACATGTGTGAAACCCATGGGTGTATCAGTAACACTTTGTCAGAGTCACACAGCAAGGAGCTCTTTCAGCCTTTCAAGGTGGAACAACCTTCAGAACCATGGAATAAGAAAATGGAAGCAAACTCCAGAGCTGTCTGGGCTGGATACCTCAGTAGCACCTAAGGACACAACATAAGCAAACCCTGAGAGGAGAGAGAATCCTTCCCCCTTGTCAAAGCACAGCACTGGTTGAGCAGAAAAGGAAAAACAGTGTCTATGTCTGCATCAGGAAAAAAAGCTGGAACCTGATTCAGAACAGGAAATACTCTGTTAATCTCTATAATGAAACCAAATTACATGCTACAAAATAGGACATCAGCTTCGCTGAGAGCACATGTGCTCAGTTTTGGATAGAGAGGAACAGTTCCTCATTCAGGATGGTCAGGGAGTGCATTCAAAAGATTTTCTGGCCCAAGGGATCATTATGATCATCTGCTGGTTTTGCAGAAAACATGCCATAGGATTTTTCACATTAACCCCTGGGACATGAAAACTAAACATAAAAGAAATAATACTGATTTTAAAATATCTTTTTAGCTATAAAACTGAAAAAAATCTAAAAGAAATAAATTCAGAACAAATTAATAGATTTTAAAAAGGACTGATTACGTAACCAAAAGCCCTAACTGACACAGAGTTGACAAATACAAGCAGTAAATTATATTGAGGAAAATCAAACCATATTTTATATCATATAATGTAGCATTACTGCATCACATTAGTATTTTAACAAAGTAAGTGGGTTGGACTTCCTCCTTCTCAAGGTAAGGGAAGCAGAAAGAAACAGAAAAGTAAATTTATCTCCACTTGGAGCCCAAACAATGAAGCCTTCTTTGTAATGTGTTGCCATGCTGGTGTTACGTTATGAATATTGGAAGAGCACAGGAAAATTCCTATTTTCCAAAAGGAATTTCAAAAGATTCAGGACTGCAGAAAGTTTTGGTTTATGAATGTGATGTCCAAAATCTAAATGGTGTTTTATTTAAATCTTGAACAAATATATGTACAACACAGCAAACCAGATGTGTGATGAGAAAGGAAAGCAAATTTCCCTCTAAAAGAATAGCTGCATGTTAGGCATATTTTAAATAATCTAGCAATTCATTTGCATTTTCATAGCATTTATACTCGCAGCATAAGCCCCAAAAATAATATGGAAGGAAATTACTCTACCTTCAGGTTTTTGCAACATTTGCTCATGAAAAAGATTAGGCTTCTACTAATTCTACAGCAATTTAACAGTCCCATCATCCTTCTTCTTTGAAACAGAAGAAAATAATTTGTTTGGTTTTGCTGTATTGAGTATTTTTAAAGAGTGGCAGCGTACACTCTGTCAGTAATATAATTATTAGATAATATTCTTGAATTTTAAATTTATGAAAAAGAAACATTGAGTTTTTGGCTAATCTTCAGTGAAAAAGAGATAGGACAGCTTTTGTGAAATAAACCACTTAATCAGATTAGCTTTAGAGCCCTGATTACTGTATTTCACATTCAAATAAATGCCAAAGAATAATTTATTTGATGTAGTAGTTAAGCTAAAAATGCAGAATCGACAGAATATGGAAGTTCTTTGATCTTTTGTAGGTGTTCAATGTACTCTCAATGCTGCTTGATGAGCGACAACAATTCACAATGTTTTAAAAATAAACCTCTATGCACAGGGGGCTTTTTTAGCTTTAAGATTCTGCTTTTATTATATAAATCCTACTTTGAAGATTTTTTTTCTTATTATTAAACAACATATTTTATTCTTATCTTTGAATGCAGAATTAGAAGCTAAAATAGGTTTGTAAAAGGGGGACAAAGTTGATTCAGATCCTTTTTCAAGAAGATATTAAAAATATAGTCAGCAAGGTAAGTTTCTCATTTACCTTCCTTTTCAAAGCTTATAAAAAGCGGCAAGAGTCAATTTGGGTTCATTCTTGTAGTATATGTTCATTTTTCTGAATGTCATGTTCAGACAGGCCTGCCTTCAAATTTGTCTCCCATTTCCTATTCACTCTGTCAGCACAGAACAAAAATTGTGTGAAACAGGAAGGGATATTACAAATTGGGAATAAGCCTTCCTGCCATTTCCCACCACCATCCCTGCTTGCTCTTGACATCATCTAAAAACCAGCCAAAATTTTCTAATAAATACAGGTAGTCCAAAATAAAGATTGATGGGAGGATTTACTCTCAGAAAATTTTAACAAAGCAACAGATTAATTTTTTTCAACTGGAAGAATTTTTAACTTTCAGCCAAGCTTCTCCTAATACTTTCTGCTGGTACTGTATCAAGCTGCTCAAGTTTGTTTCTTTAAATTGCAAAACCATGATTCATTCCATTGGCAGCTTCTGTTCTGCAGTAGACAAAAGGGTTGGTTATTTCAGGTTTCTCTCACAGCCTTTTGGAGACTGGAAGTAGGAAGCTCCAGTCAGTACAAAACTGTTCTTGGCTCACCAAAGTCTGCATCAGGACAATTTGTGTAGAGCAACAAAGGCAGCAAGATAATGGAGGCAAAGCTTCAGCCCAGCTAAAAATCCACTCTCCAGCAGCTATTGAGGTCGGTAAGATAATGGAGAGGGACTGTATGTCACAACTTGTTCTTTATTTATTTAACTATGCTTTGAATTTCTCCCTTAGGAATTTTTGATATGAAACAATTCTGTTGGTGCTGCACTGCTGAAATATGGTCATCACGTGAAGTGGAACAGAATGGACTGGGCCATGCACTTTCAACAAGACTAAAGTGGAGCAGATTTTAGTGAAAAGCCTTGAATGTATTTCAGGAAAAGGGAGAGGAATTCATAATTTCAGAAGACATGATTATTTGCCTTTATTTATATCATTAATTATGCATCCCTCCCCCCCACCCCCCCAAAAAAACCCAACAACTATTATAAAATTTGAGATTTTAGCTGTATTCTAGAGAGAAAACAGTAAAAAACAAACCAATCACCTGCACAATGTGATTCCAAATGTAATTTACATGCATTTAATTATAATTCTCACAACATTTAGGATCACAATACAACCTTGGTATTTAAAAATAACTTGGTGCATCATTATTATTTTTTCAAATTTATGGGATGCTAGAATTTGAAAATTTAACCTAATTTCGTTACAGTTCTGTTTGGGTTTTTTAATCACTACTGACAGTGGCTTTAACAAGTCAAATTTCTGTTTGTTGAAGCAAGAGATCAGGATTGCAGAACATCAGATTGCTAACTGGGGGTGGGGAGGGAAGTGATTCCAAGACTTTTACTGCTTCTAAGTTTTCTTAGTAAGTACTACTTTCTTCCTAAGTATTCTATTGCTCTACATCCAATGGAAGAGGTAAGAGAATGGGATTTGCTCAAAAAAGACATCTTAAGCAGCAAATAATTCTGCAAAGAGTTGTACTATTAACCTCCCCTCTCTCTGCCTAGCACACACCTCTCAGCTGAGCACGTTCTCTCAGCTCCTCTTCTTTCACTTGCCCCTACTGCATTATCCCCCAGGCATTTCTGCCTCTTCCCTGCTTTCCTCCAACAGGTCACCACCTTCCCTCTCCACGGTCCTTCCCAGCCAGAGGGAAATCTCACTGCAGTGTCTCCATTCAGCCCCTCAAATCTGTTCTCCCCAGCTGTAATGGCCTCAAGATGGGATCTAACATAGGTGTGAGCACGTCCCTGGATAACGGAGACAGGAGGACTGTCCTAGTGAACCTAGCCAACATTTTTCTTCGGTCATCTCTTTAGGATGTGAAGATCTCAGGAGTGCTTCTCTCAAAAATCACAATCCAAATCATCAGATCCTGGTTTCTGCATCTTCTGAAACTCATTTCATCACAACTTATGTTGAAACACCATTTTCATAGACTCCACTCTATGAAGGGACATATTAGTTAAAATTCTTAATGCAGTTATGCCATTTTAAGTCATCGGGACTGTTTTCTACTCATGTAATTTTTATATTTGTCATATTTTCCTGCTTTTTGGCCTTCTTGTTATTTGTGCCAGAGCACTAAAATAACTTTTGGTTTTCAAGTTTATGTTAGGACAAAACCTCAGTCTTTTGGTAAACTGCAAAAGGGGCATTGCTGGCTATAAAGATTTAGTTGCTTGTTTCTGCTCAAATGTTAGCAACAGAAACAATCTCCATGATTAAGTGCTCTCACATGACCTTGTAAATTGATCTTATGAGGGGTTTGTGAAAAACTGTGGTCTTGAGCATGCCACGGTGACTAAATTCCTCACAAATCACGTATGATTTACATAACTGAGTGTCTTGGCTCTCACACAGTCAGCACCAGAGCTACTTACTAACACATGAAAAATGCACTCTCAGACTTGGCACAGAGCTTCTGCAGCTGCCAAATACACCCCCTGTGAGACAGGAGCAGGCTGGTGAGGAGGAGATCATTTCCAACACTGCTAGCGACAGGAAGAAGAATGAGAATTCTGTTTATCTTGTCAGAGATTTTCTGATCATATTAGTGATTTCATTATGCTGTTCCTAGAGACCAAACCTTTAAAAATGGCACAGAGCTCAAAAATGCCCAGTGAAAATTGCTGCAATAAATCAGACTCACACCATATTAACAGCACAGGAATTATACAATGTCATGGAAATCCAAACACCCCTTGCAGTTGGTTGTCTGAATGCCCTTTTGCACTGATATTCACACAGGTGAAGCTGTCTCCATCCCATAATTTATCCCAGTGCCTGGTTTTTGGCACAGATTTCACCACCGGCTATGGACACGTTTGCTTTTGTGCTTTCAGGCAAGGGCTGGGAAACAAGGTGACTGAGTTACTGAAGGGAAGAACTTCAGAGCATTAAGCGCAGCTCAGTTAGGATCAGAAAAGGCCTCAATTCTTTTAAATGTACGAAAGGTTTCCAGCTGGATAGAAGAAATTTAAAAAGTAAATTTCAAAACTTCTGGTGGAATGCGAAGATCTACACAGGAGGTTGTTTTACTCTTTAGACCCCAAAAAGAACTCCTGATCCACCAATCATCACCAGGTTAAGGTACCTGCAACAAGGTTAGAAGGATGTTAACAATCTGCATATGGTTCTAAGACATGCTCTTTTTTCTGTGCATGTGTCCATAATCAGTTTCTTTATTCAGAATAATTTGCCTTCTCCTCTTTCCCCCCTCTTTAAAATAATAAAAAGTCCTTCTCTACCTGTAAATAATCTCTCTTCATAGATTCATGTGCCAGATGATCTCATCTCCTTTTTATCAAACACAACAGAAATAAAAAAATAACAAGAAGATCACTTTTTGGAGCCCTCCCAAGCCACTTCTTATTAAAGGAGTTTCTCTCACAACATTCTCTCACATCAGAACTATTGTGACTTACCTAATTCTTTGTGCAATCATAAATCCAAACTATGTAACATAAATGACTGCAGAAAACTCTGTACCATTAGTAAACCTAAATATATTTTAAGAGGTGACTATACATGTACAAAAGGATATTCTTTAATTCTTTCACAAAGGCTTCTCTTGTGAAGCTGTCAGATGAGAGCAGCATAATAATTAATAAAAAATCTTTACCACTGTCTGTTGCAGAGTAATCCACTATCCGGGGTAGCACTATGATAAATAAAATTTGTATGATATAAGTGTATTCAAATCACTCCATGTGTCATACATAGGAATCTTAAATTTTACATGAAAGGTAGAACAACAAAAAAAGTAGTAAGATTTAGAATCCAAGTATACAAGGTATATATTTAGAATATATGTAGAATACAAGTATGTAAGAATACAAGACTTGGGGGGGAAGTGTGAATCAGTGTTTTCCTTTTGCACTCTCGGAAAAGGAAAATTTAAAGGAAATTTAGTCTCAAGACGAAAATCCAGGGACGTCAGTCTACATCAAGGGCCTGTGAACAGAAATCGGATCAGACCTTCTGTGAAATGAAACAAAAACTCTTCATTAAAGTCTTTTAGACTTCAGTGGTTTGGCCCAGTCATATCTTTAAAAGGGAAGAAAAATGAGTTTATAACATACATAGTTAAGATATGCTATTTTCTCAAAAATTTGAGAAGAGGTGCCAGGATATCCTGGACCCAGTATGAGAAAAGTAAATCTCATTCATCCATACTAACTTACAAACTTTAGGAAGATCCCATTCTGGACTTTGTATCAAATGTCCAAATAAATAGCATCTAATCTTCATAATGGGAGAATAAATAACAAATTCTGGGTTTCTGGATGCTATTAAAAGGGAATATCTACATCAAGAGGGTAGGGATTAACAGCAGCATTGAACACAGGAAGGGAAAATCAAGCCTATCTGATAGTAAAGGATAGTAGTGCACAGAGAACATTAATCAGATGTGTTTTGATACACAGGACCTGGTCAGTAGTCTTCTCTCTTTGAATTGATGACAGCATTAGTGGGACAGCATTACTCAACTGCAAATCAGTCCCCAGCCCCCTTAATAAAAATTACTATAGTGAGTCCCCCAGACTGAAGATTTTGGCATTGCACATCAGAAAGATGCATTTGAAGGTGTCTCAGTTGGCACGCCCTGGAGAACCGAGGCAAATTTCCTACAAAACACATAAAAGTATTTCAAAGATTACAGTAATTTTATAGATGAAGCCAACAAAGAATTTCCCATCTCAGTAGTCTTACATACAGCATTCCTATTAAAACTTATTTGTTCATTTTGTCTTTACTTTTTCCTAACTCCTATGTTTTTGAAAAGTCAATTGGCTGAGGACTGTAAGTGTACTGTAACTGTACTTCAAAATGCTTTAGGAGCATCTGAGCCAATAACTCTTGTCATACTTTGTTTCACTCACCTTAACTCCAAAAAGGATGAATCCAGTGCTCGTTTTCCATTATCTTATTTTGCTACACAATGTCACATTTTCTGCTGCTTCTCTGACATCTGTCTCTATGATAAGCACTGGTGCAATTTTTTATTTTGTGGCCTCATTTCCTTTTTCTCTTGTTCTTTAAAATTATGAATATTAGGGATCCTACCAGGATATTGGTGCCTTGGTCTTATTCTCAGTCACTGTCTCACAAGCCTGGAATTCTGTCTCTTTGCTGTGCTGTGCCTTAACCTTCCTGACAGCAACACATCTCTCTTTACAATGTTATATGACAACCAGCAAATCCCTGATTCTGGTATGATGCACACTACTCTTCTCTGCACTTGCAACACAAAAGGTGTCCTTAGAGCTTCCCTTGTCTGAGCAATTAATGTCCTGTGATACTGCCAAATTATCCAGGAACTCAACTTTGCATCTGAAGGTGCAAATACAAGTAGATTGTCTGATGTGCTCTTGGTTCAAAAAAAGTCTAAGAGAAATGAAACCCATAGAAATAGAGGTGAAAGAAAAACAGAGAAGTGACGTCACAGATGTTCTGATGTCATGAATGATTGTGGTATTTTGGAAATATTATTCATCCATATATATATATATATATATGTTGGCTAAAATAACTGAATGGTGATGATGATGAGGATGATGATGATGATGATGGGCATTCTTCCCTGTTACATGGTTTATCTTTGTCCCTGAAGGATTCAATAACTCTGCAAATATCCAAGCTGTATATGAAAATACACAGAGGACTATTTAACCCAGCTAACTAATAGTTAAAACCCAGCTTACTGAAGTGAAGCTTTATGAAAACAATAGAAAAATTGATAGGCTAGGCTGCTGAAGACACAAAATAAACATCTCAAAAATAACATCCATGGGATTGCCAGCTTGTGAGAATAATATGCATCCTATGAGAGCTGTATCACAGGTGACATAATCCAGTAAAATAAATAAATTTAATTGTACAGAACAGGTAAATAACTATTTCTTAAGCAATGAATGTAGGACCCCATCTTGGCAATTTATATTGTATAGTTTACAGATTTTTTTCCATGTTACATTTCAGTCCTCAATTGTTCAATGTGAAAGTTTTTGCTTTCCAGCCCATAAAAATTAGACAGCATTTTTCAGAAAAATCCATCCTTGGCACTCTTCAAAAAGGTGCTGTTTTTTTACAGGCAGAATTACATATTCCCTTTTTCAGTTACTAAAGGAGATATCACTATGACTTGTCCTTGTCATACAGGTGACTTTTGTTGTCAGATGGTTACACTGCCCTTATGTTCGTAATTTAATTGTGTCTATATCCCATTTTGAGGAGAGGATACACCAGAACCAAATGGCCATTTATGAATATGCAAAAATACCTTCTAGTGGTCTTATACAAATTTCAAAGATACATATGATCATGAAAGTAAGAACAATTACTTGACATACAAGATGAAGTTAAAATAGGGACACCATATGTCAGTGTGATATTCAATACATGAGGCAGTACTGAAACTACCTAAATATCAGAATACAACAATATCCCAGAGTGCAAAATGGGAAACAGAAATGGCAACTGCTGAGCTAGAGAATGGGTTGGAAAATCTGGATTTGTAAATGTATTTGGCCATCAGGCCCCCTTTCACAGAAAGTGCACTGGATCTCTCAACATCACAAATTCCCTATTTCCACACAGTGCAAAACTGACTGCCACTCTTTTGGCTATTTAGAGTTCAGAAACCTGGGGGAAATCTTCATTACCACCTTTCAATGACACCTTACCAATCGGAAGGAGTGGAGAGAGAGCTGAATGCTTCAGCTTGAAGAGAAAAGTAAAGCAGATTTATGTCATGCTTTGCTTTTGCACCTTGGCAAAAAACAAAAGTAGAGTTTTATGTAGCAAGTCATTAAAAACTCCTTAATTTTATTACAGAGACCTTGATAAAGATAATTCCTTGCTAATGCAGTGATGATGTTGCATGGTCCTATAGTGTCTCCTCTTTCTCCTTTAGACATTTTAAAAAAGAATTTCTTTCTCTCATTGTGACTATTTTTCTATTTTCCTTTATTTCGTGCAGAGCAAGCAAATATAATAATCTTATTGGGAAAAAAAAAAGGCTTGTATAAAATTGTGCATCCTTTATATAAATTTAGGAGGAAAATAGTTAACATTTTATCCTCATGACTTGCAAATGAAAGAAAATAATAATGCTTAGCAAAAGACATTAGAAGAACACATTTACCATGAATCATACTGCCCTTGAAGGTGCAGCTTAAAAAAGCAGAGAAATAGATTTGACACCACTTGGACTTGCAGCTCGGACATGCTGCATTAAACTGTTCAAAATTAATTTAATCTGAGCATGGAGAATAATAGCCTCTCAGTTCAAGGCTTCTGATAGCAGTAATTTGCACTCGAAAGTACTTCCAAAGGGAAAGAATAAATGAAGGGCGACTCTCCAAAACTGAGTGAGCAAATGTATTCACTAAACGAAAGCCTCTTGATCACACTGTAAAAGAACATTCAGGAGAACGACACATTCTACATCATTTTGTGGGCTAGGAATTTTTTCTTGAACTGCTCGCTGCTACAAGGAGAGCGACTGTTCTTCCTGGACTGGTGACGGGGTAAGGAGCTATTTACTTAGAGCTCTTGCATTTTAGCTCAAAGGCTGTGAGATCCACTTGCATTAGAGCCAGGGAAGTTAGACTTGTGTAGTGAAAAATCCTCTTGTCACACTTGCAAAGGCAGTTGTAGACTAATTGCATACAGGGTATTGGCAACTCCCCTTGCTTTATCTGCACAGGACAAAGATCTAACTGTAATAAAGTGTTAATACTCCAGCCATTAAAAAGTACCTTATCAACTCAAACCACTTTTATATTTCATGAAAGTCATATACTCTTCACTTACACATTCATAACTTTCAATTCCATTTGCCATACCTGCAGCAAAAATCTTTTGACAGCAGTTTCCTTTCTTGCTGAGCTCCTAGGGGCAGTGTGATCTCGCTGAGAGGGCTCTGGGACACAGGGCAACACACCCCGACTCTCTGCTTTAGCTTAAAAGATGTACTTGGTGTTTCATAGCAGCATCAACCCAACAAAACCGCTCAGGTTGTAACACGCTGGACACCTGAACGGGCACACCTCACTGCCTTCAAAAACCCCATGTGGGCAGAGATACCCAGCACCCAGACTGCAAGGCTGTGCTCCTCTCTTAGAGTCTGGCCTTCGCTGTGACTTCTGCAGCCCAAAATGAGTGTCCTGAAGCATTCAAGAATAAGGCAGAGCCTGACCTGTGTGACGTGTTTCAAGTCTAGGGAAGACTGTGGGGAGAATCACAGAGGTCAAGAGCTGATCAACAACTTTGTGAAAGTTAATGCTGTATCCAGAATGGGGTGAAAGAAGAGCGAAGGGACTGGAGTTGCTGAAAAATCTGGATTTGGTAAAAGCAAATAATTTAGAACTTCTGGAAGACTTGTTTTAGTTTTAAATGGAAAGGCTGAAGGGACAGGGAAGATAAACTTCACCTTTTCATTCAATATTCTGATTATTTCTGAACGATGTTCTTACCCTTTCATACCAGTAATAATAATAATAATAATAATAATAATAATAATAATAATAATAAACAAGAGTACACATGCTCTCCCTTTATTTGTAAAGCAGACAAGCCAAATATCCCAACCACAGTTAATTAGGGAGCTCTAGTAAGGAAGCGGTGACAGACCTGTGAGCACCTAGGCAGGCCTGGGAACAGGCAGCAGTGAGGAGGTGACTCAAAGCCCCACAGCACATAGCCAGGTCTGGGGCTGTCTCTTTTTGGATCTTGGGCAGTCCCTTGGGTTTTACTTTTTTAGCTACGCGTCTGAAGGGAAAAGCCAAAAATATGTTTGGGGACATGTGTACCTTTCCTAATGTGCACATGCCCCCACACAGACACATCTTTCTTTTAGGAAATCCAGCATTGTTCGGAGCTGAGTTCTGTGGATGTACAGCACAAGACAAACTGTCAGCTCAAGTAAATAGTGATTATTAATATACTTTCTAGGCAGAGAAGTATGGAGAATGATTCATACTACAATGCACTGAGAGGATGAAAGAGCAATATATTCAATGAAAAATAAAATTTTAAACCAAAACCATTTCTTGACTTTACATCTTTTTGATTTACATATTTTATCTCATTTTTCTCTTTTTTTTTTTTTTTTTTTTTAACAAATTATAGTTATAAGACTCCACTTTTTTGAACAAACCTATTGACTGTGAGAAAGTCTTAGGAAGAGATACAAATAAAAAGTTTCATCAAGCAGCAGAAGAGTAAATAATGTGTTAGCATTCAAATTTCATTTCTAATCCCACAGTTGCATTACTTTTGCAAAGTTACAATAAAGAAAACCAAAACTTCTTTTTGAATTCTCTGGTACTACTTAATTTCTTCTGAATAATTTACCTGCCACTAGCTGTTTGTTCTATAATAATTCAAAGAAAACCGGTTATGCCAAAATTCTAAAACAAAAATAGAAAAGTGCTTTTAGAATGCATTAAAAAGTTAAAATAAGTTGAAAACCTTCAGGATATTGTAACTCATACACACCTGATATAAACAGCATTGCCAAATACTGGCACTTAAAAGGCCAGAACTACTCTAGACATGATGCTTCTGGTACTTGTCACCAGATCAAAACTGGAGGATAAACTGTGAATTTACATTATCTCTATGCAAATTAATCTTTGAAGAAAATGCAGGTTGCATGTGTTTGAGGGCTCATCCTTTTATATCCAACAGCTTTCTTAAAACACCCGATTTTCTAATGTTCTTGACTAAAAAAAGGGAAGGATATCCCAGCTTGCTCTTTCTAGCATACAGCCATTTAGTTGCTAAGTTAATTTATCTAATTTCATTCCAAGTACACTGGTGTTGAACCTTTGACTTGGCAGATGAATTAACACAGCAATATTGGTGACTTGTGGGAAAACTACCCTGCAAGTTAGCAAGTAATTGATGTTAGAAAACATAATAAAGTATATTATCATCCCACATTTTAGTTCCTTAAGCATATTAGCAACAGAGAATTACATTGAGAAAATAATGAATGGTCAACATTTCAGCTCATTTCTGTCTTTCAAAATTCTAGTACTACATCCACTGTTTTTCAAAAGAGTGCTGGTTTTGGCTTCACAGCAGCTGGTGTGGGGCTGGGGTTTGGATTTTTGATGAAAACTGTGTTGATAAGTCAGAGATGCTCTGTTACTGCTGCGCAGAGCTTACACAGTGCCAAGGCCTCTTCTGGTCCCCACCTCACCCCACCAGTGGGGAGGCAGGGGGTGCACAAGGAGCTGGGAGGGGACACAGCCAGGACAGCTGATCCCAACTGACCCGAGGGACATCCCAGGCCATGTGGCCTCATCCTCAGCAATATATCTGGGGGAGAAGGAGGGAAAAGGGGGCATTTGGAGTGATGACGTTTTCTTCCCAAGTCACTGTTACATGGGATGGAGCCCTGCTGTCCTGGGGATGCAGAACACCTGCCTGCCCTGGGGAAGTGGGGAATGAATGCCTTGGTTTCCTTCACTTGCATGACTTTTGCTTTACTTGTTAAACTGTCTTTATCTTAACAAATGAGTTTCCTCACTTCTACCCTTCAGTTCTGTCACTCATCCCACCAGTGGGAAGTGAGCGAGTGCTGAGTGGCCAGGGGTTGAACCATGACAGCCAGGGAGGAGCACTTAAACTTCTTTGCTTCAAATCACTTTTCAAGAGTAAAAATGGATTGCCTATCATAAGAACTACTTCATAATGGAGCTCAGTTTAAGTCAGGAATACACCTTTCAAGAAAAGAAGAATGCAATAATAGCAACCTTCAATCTTTAATCAAATTTAACAAAATACCAGGTATAACAAGTGAAATGGCAATTGATACCAGCCTTATTTTTATTTTGAAATGAGGAATGAGTTCTTAGAGTTTGGAGTATCTCTAGATGTAAGAAAAGTTAAAACTCTTGATTTTATAATATTTTATAATTTACATAGATTTCAAACGTTTACAGTTCTCAGAGATAAAAATAAACAAGACGATTACTAGATGTACCACTTTAATTTTGTTAGGCCATAAAGTTTCATGACCCAAGTACATTTGAAAACTAAAAGCTCTATCACCTTTGTCAAGAATTAAATGGTATAAAAGTGTTTTGCCTAAACATTATATCTTTGCTTTAAAAGATAAGTACAGGCAATTAACCTGTTCAGTGACTTCTGACTGCACATCCAGCTAAGGAGCCTCCTCATGGCCTGATATCACTCTATCACATTTTTTAAAGCAACCTGGACCCACAGTTCAAGCAAAGTTTATGCAATCAGGAGATTAATGATGTTTGTTACTGTAAGAAATTAAAGTCTTTCCCTTGGAATGTGATTACATCTAAAACTTTTGTGTATTTGTTTTGGAGTCCTCAACTTTGTTCAAAACCATGGTGCAAGGGCTGTGTAACTTATCTGAGCCACAGCAGAATGAGGTCAGCTGTGGCCATTTCTCCCTCTATGTCCCTCCCACGGCAGAGGCACAGCCAAGGGCACTGGGGAATGAATTCCTGGCCCTGGGTTCCTAAAAGGCTTGTTGTTATGTAACAGGGAAGGGCCAAAAAGTTTCATAAAATAAAATTTGAAGCATCCGTTTGGTAAATCCTTAACAAAATCATTTCCCTAAAATGAAGAAATATTGATTGAATTTCACTATCAGACAGAGTATTATCAGCCACACAGAAAATTCGAGGAAGCCAAGTTATCATCTCCAAAAATTTTTGTGTTCTTTTAGTTTGTTACTTTGTATGGGGGAAAAGTATTCCAATGGCTAAAAGCATTTATAGAAATTTACCTTCTAAAGATAAAATGGAGAAAATTGAGATGCCCACAATAATAATAATTCAGAATAGGAAACCATCTTTGTGAACCACCTCTGGTATGGCATATAAAGCTTTCTGTGTTCACAAGCTCACTAACAAGAGAATTCATAGAAATTTAAAAAGTTTATGATCCATTACAAAGAAGCATCTGTGCAAAATGAATCCTAACTGCAGGACCTTGCATAGGAAACTTGCAGTTATATCCCTGTGTTGGGAGAAAACATTAGATCACAAAGTAACTACTCAACCAAGACCAGGCAGAACTACTTTAATTTCTGGTGATTCCACCCAATCTACAGAGAACTGAGTATTTCCATGTTGAGCAGGGATAACCAGTTTCGTTGATGTGCTAACCAAGCCAAGAGATGAGTGTGTGTAAGAGAGAACAGAGAAGCTGAGGTAAGAATGAAAAATTCCTTTTGGCACAGCATTATGCAGAAATGTAGACAACCCCAAACCACTAAAGCCCAGTCAGGCTTACAGTCATGTACCCTTATATCCAACCATGCCACAATTTTCATAGCTGACAGAGGATAGATTAGCTGGGCCTTTTTTCCAGCACCTAGAAGTATTTATCTTTGAAACGTTAGTAAACACAAATTACAAATACAGAAATAACTGAAACTAATACAAAGTTCTGCTAACAAGCAACAGGCTATTATTTTTCAGCTTGGCAAGATTAATGGTTGGACTCAATGATCTTAGAGGGTTTTTCCAACCTTAATGATTCTATGGTTATTGATTTCTAGAAAACCAATTGACAACTTCTCAGCACCACCCCAATACCACTGGTGACCCTGTAATTTAAAAAAACACATGGGGGTTGCAGTGGCTTTGTGGCACCTCCAGCTCATTTCTGACCATGTGTGGATGCATTCTGTGGTATAAATACCATCAGTACAGGTGCTGTGAGTCATTCCGGGGTTCCTCTTTGAAACTTCTGTGGATATTGAGAAAATGTGGTGAAGGGGCAATGCAGGGAGATTTGTTACAGAGGTGAAATGATTTTAAAGGGATCGAGAAACTTGAAGGTCATTTTTGCATCTCAGAATTACCATTAACAACACAAGAAACAGTGTAAATTAAGAAAACCTAGTGACACCTCCACATCACCTACAGGTAGGGTCAGCTTTGTTAAAATCTGCAGAATAGACACCATGCAAACATAGTGCATTTTTAGACCTGCAAAAAAAGTTTGGCCCTTCCATGTAAAATGATTTTTGTCTTCTGAAATGACACAGCAGATACAGTCTGCTTTTTTGCTAGACCAACAATTACAGCACCATTGCTGTGGACTAGTTAAGAAACCAAACTAACAGGTAGGGAAAAAATAACTCTCTGATAATATCACAGCAAGAGAATAATGTCACTTTTGCAGAATGTTTCAGTTTAAAGGATAACTGAACAAAACCAAAAACATGAACTATGAAAAATATTCAACAAGCAGATGGTGTGAGAATAATTTGAGAAGCTGATATCCAGTTAAAAACGCTGCCTAATGACTGACAGCGCTAGGGATTGGTGGCATTTGTTATGTAAGTGGCTACACTGTGTGTGGTGCTGAAGACCAGCTGCAATGTGGAATTACAGAAGAGAAGCAAAATGAAAGGAAGCAGAAGCAATTATTGCAAAGACGAATTAGAGCAGAAAAGTGGAAACATGGAATTGAAATGAAAGTGTGGCAATCAAGCAAAAGTAGTAGGGAAAGTGAAATGAAAATATTTTGTTTCCAAACAATTAATTAGAAAACTAATTTAGGATCTTTATCAACCATATCTGAAGTCTACTGGATATGGATCACAAACTCATATTGCTATTATTATTGTGTTAGTCACCATCCTTTTATTAACTCCATTACTTTATATCACACTTTGTTCACACACTTACCTATAATTAAGCACCTCTCTTATGCTTCATCTTTTTAACAGTCCAAATCACCTTGAAAATGCTGCAGGGTGGAATACTGACACGCCTCTCAGCACAGATATCAGAAACAAGAACATCAAATTAATTGCGACTGATTTTAAGAAGGCTCCTTCAAGAGCACGTCTGCACTTGACATCATTCTGAGCCTGGTTAAGTTCTGACAGTGTATTTTTACCTTGCAGGGTATCTGGCAAACCTTGTTAATCTTTCTAGGGGCATGTATGTCACCAGATTGGTGATAACACATGAACTGCATTTTAAGAAGCCAAATGTCATCTCTCTAGAGCCCTCTTAGCACTTTTGAAAATGCTGATGGACAATCTAGTCCTTTCACAATGCCCTGTTTTGCCCTCTCAAAGTGATTAGCTCCTAGAAAGCTCAGAGAACTGAATCTCACAAAATAACTATTCAGAAACTCTCCCGACTGACCAAATATACATGGATCCTTTGTCAGAATATTCAACAGGGCTTCTGCAGAAAATCAAGCTCTAAAAATCTTTTGCTTTCCCACTTTCTCCAAGGAAATACACTATAAAATATCGCCACAGTAATGACCAGTAATTACTTATATAAAACATCAGGTTTCACTGGAGCTATCCTCTACCTTTTTGGGTTTATTTCCAGCTTGATTTAGCAAACATTTATATAGTAAGTATCTCTCACGGACATTCAGATTTATTATTGTTCTAGTATTTTTCCTTGCAACTATAATGAAGATTGATTTAACCTCTACAGCATTAGCCCCTTGCCAACTGAATACTGTCTTGCTCTCATAAATCAGTAACAAAATTATTTATGATGATGCTGTTTACCATTTGACTTTCTAAAATATTGAGTTTCACAGAATGCAATTTATTCATTTGTAGTTAAAAGATGTCTCACACTAAAGAGTGATGGGGGAAAGACCGCAAATATTTTCATCACTTCTTAGCAAGTTAGGGGAATCTCTATCAAGAACTCTAAGGGGTTAAATATTTTATCTTCTCAGGTGCAGGTGATTTAAATGCCACTTTTCTCATTTGGGTCATGTAGTACCAATTTCACCAAAACCTGAGTGCCGCGGTGTGGCCCCTGCCCGTGAGGTCGCCTCATTGAAGGGGCTCCGTGGCTGATCCCCGCTGGGCTGTGGCTGCGAGACCGGGCTCGAGAGCAGAGCCCTGGCCGCAAACGCACCAAGGGTGCGACGAGGGCTCGGTGGAAAAGGCGCTCCGGAGACAGGAACAAAGAGGGACTCTTCGTGGGGGGTGCAAGCAGGAAGGGTTTATTGGAGAAGCGCAGGGAAGCTAACACGAGGGAGAGGGGGACACAAAGAGCGCGGGGGCGGGGCGGAGCACCGTTTTAAGGGGGGACGAAGGGGAAGGATTGCATAGGAATCNAAACATCTCTCATGTAAGCGTCAGAGAGCCCATGCCTCCTTGGGCAAAGAGGAATAGGTCTCTCTAAACGAGGGAGTCTGGGGCGGTGGCCAGGCCTGCCCAATGCACACATTTCTGGGTTTTGGGGTGACCTGCAGGCCAGGCAGCTGACCACCGTCACACCTGAGCATGCACTCAACAGTGTGGTGCTAATGACTGCAACCACTCCACCTTCTCACGAAGCACCGTGCACAGGAGTAGCAGCTCCACACCATGGTGTGTGTGGCTCTTGCACACCACAGCTGCCCCTTTCCTGTCTTTCTCTTTTTCTTTTCTGTCCATCTAAGAGACACACGTGTCTGCAAAGTTATTTAAGGAGAGAGTCCATTTTTTTTGTTTCAAATGTGTTTCTCCCTGCAGGGATTATTAAATGCATAAATTCATTGCTAAAATGGAAGGACATCAAGTTTCCCTTCTGGACTTAGATCATCATTAAAATACTTTTCAACTGTTTTAATTATTCTTTCCCAGCTGAACTTTAACCACATGAAAAAAGCACCATCTATTTCAGTCTATTCTGCTTTTTCAGGACTTGGAGAGTAAAGGCCAGTGTATTCTTATTGATAGAACAGGCTAAACACAGTATATCCTCAGATAAACCATTAGACATCATAATGCAAGTGTTTGGCTTTAATCCAAATGTTCCCAAACTACCTTTAGAACTTCACTGAAATTCACTGGTAAGAGTTAAGTAATTCTACAAAGCTGGCATATGATTTATGGCATATGCATGATATGGCATATGGAAAATACTATCATATGCAGGAATCTGCATATGGCAGTATTTTGAGATCACTAACTGAAAAAAAGATTGGAAAGCACAGGGAAAGAAAAAGAATGCAAGCGGTGTGGTTATTGCTGTAGCATATTAATTAGACTATGATGACTTTTCAAACCATTAAATGAAAAGCTGATTATGTTGTCATACTGTGTCTTTAATGAAAGACCTAATTGTAAAATTGCCTGGTATTTGTTTTTATTTTTATATAATTGACATTTTAAAAACAAAATGTATAATTATGTATTGGGCAGAGGTTTATACCTCAGGAAAGAGAGAAAGTGAGTGTTGCACTGATGTCAGGTGATTCATGGCATATCTATTCAGTTAAAATAGTCAAATAAAAAATAAGGTAAAATAAGTTAAAAAACTATTGAACAGTTTTACAGAGGAATGCATCTGTCACAGAATATAACAAAAAGGCTTTTTCCAGTCTGGAATTCTCTATAGGGTCTCCTGTTCAGCTCAGCTGCCTTTTGCTGCACACATTGTTTCTATGCTGTTCTTCAAAATACAAAGACGCTGTATATTGCATTAAATAATGCCATAAAGTACATTGGCATCTATTAATACAACTGTCAGACAAAAAGGTTGCCTTTTTCTTAAGGAGCAGAGAGGATAAATCCCACATGGGAAATAGTTTCTGTGCCTTCTAGGATTGACAGGTCCTAAAACTGGCCAGACAAAGTCTTTAAAAATTGACTAAAAATAAAAATTAATCTGGGTCCAAGTTTAAATCTTGTAAGTTTTCCTGATATCCTAGTTACCTTAAATTTCAAGTTAGAAGATCCTCTTGTATCCCCATATAATTCTGAAAGATAGAAATGAAAATATTTCTGAGCTTGATTCCTTGTATTTCTAATGCATTTCTAAATCTATTCTTTCACAGATCAACAAAAATACCTGTTGAAATATTACAGCTTCAAATATACCCTGCCTATGACATATGGTCTCCACCTGAGGAAGATCAAAAGCTACACAGTGATTCATGAAAGTTTAACTTGAAAGAATAATTTTTCATTTGCTAGCTTGAGATAATTTTAAGTTCTTGGTATGATTCCAATACTTTCAGGATACTTGTCAACAGCATGGATAGACATATGCAAGTTAGATTAGATAACAGGAGCTGTGAAGATGTAGCAAGAGCAGCCCTGAACATACCAGGAACCTCAAGTACGCACTGAAACAGCCTGGGGCTGATGTTCATACTGTCACGTTTCCATTGTGACCAAAACAAATTAGATTATAGCTTAGTTCTGTAACTTAGTCATGCAGCAAGCAGAACTGTGAATAGGGATGAGAGCTTAACCACGGTGTTTCAGAATTTTTAGAGTATTTTCCCTATTTTATGTATTTTTTTATTCCACTATCAACTCACAAGTGTTGCAGTTGGCTAGATCTGACTTGTGGAGTGAATTTTCTGTGATGATGTGGAATGCCAGCCTTTGCTGGCACAGGAACAGTGGGGTGAGGCAAGGTAAAACTCACAGCTGGGTTCTGTGACCAGGGGACCCCCTGCATTAGCCGTGGCATGAGGGGTTCTGCTGGCCCCACGACAAGGCAGCGACTGCTCTGCTGTGCACATCTGCCCATCTCTGCACTGGTTACACCCAACTGAACTCTAACCAGAAAAAGAATTTTGCTATTACAATGCCTGTGTTTGGCAGGAAGGCTGTGACTGTTACACTGGTAGGAACACAATGGATACCTTTACTGGTAAACTCAACACTTTCGTCACAAGAAATGTATTTTTAATTCTTCTGTTGCAACTATGACCTGGCATATACACACTAACCCAACTTTAAACAGCTGGATACAGAACAGCCCTGTGGGGATGCCAGCACACTCGATCTGTGGATTTTGCTGCCAAATAACTTAATTGCAAGGGTAAACAATACCTGTTATTAATAATGATGCATGTGGATGCACAGTCGTACTCAGATGTAGACTTAGCTTTTATTTACCACACTCAGCGTATTTCACCAGTATAGATTCTGATATTTATGATGAAATACTGATGTTTAGTATGCACCCTGAGTAATACATTTGTTTACAGCCCAAAGTCTGGAACAAAACACTTAGATATTTATAATTTTGGATTGAAACTATGCCAGTGGTGGAGGTTGACCTGGACTGGATGCCTGGTGCCCACCAAAGCCACTCTATTGCTCTCCTCCTCAGCAGGAAATTTTAAACATATCCTTACTTGTCTTCTAAAAGGAGACATTTCTCTGATCTTTAGGATGATTTTAAATTACTTGGTCTGATTGGAAGATAAGTGTTATTCCACATCTTTAGTAACTTATGCAGGCTATCTCCAGCTTAATATGAATTGCAATTTTCTTTCAAATCTTTTTCTTACTTTGCAGTACAGAGTGAAGAACAGCATTAGTAGTTAGATCAAAACTTTGGAAATAGAGTAGTTTCAAAAATCAAAATACCATAGTGCAATTACCAGCTATTGTCTCATCTAAACAGTCAGCTGGGTCCACACTGAAGTCAATGGCATGTCATGTGAGAAAGGCATGGGAGAAAGGAAGTGTTGTGCCGTGAGGTGAAGGTATTCCCCTTGGAATGTTATTGGAATGCTAATCAAATTCTGCCAGTCAGCCGTGTTCAGTTGTCTTCAGTTAAACGTTGACTTTCCCGCATTCAAACCACAATTAATGTTTAATTGTACTGTCACTTTTTCCACAATTTTTAAACCTGTTAATATTTTACACATGTACTTTTTGAACTCTAAACAGTTATTTACATAATATAATTTTTTTTATTATGGTACATTTATGCCTCTATTAAATCTGTGGAAATGTACAGTGCCTAAAATGAAAAATGATATACAAGCAAGAACTTGCACTGCTCCAGTGAACAAACAGAATTCATATAGAACAAATATCAGATTACTGTCCATCTAATCATACTCAGAAATCCACAAATTCAAAACAGCAGCCCACTGATTTTCTCCTGTCTCTTTGTTGTTTAAAAGCTATTGATTGAATTCATGCAATACAAAAAATATATATATATACTAACCTATACATATTCATTTAAAAGAAGTAATTAAATACATACATTAAAAATAAGGGAATATATTATGTTTTGCATTTTTTTTCTAAATGCACAAAATAATTTGAGGGGCCCTATTACTTCCTTGAGCGGGTACTCCCACACCTCAGACTGGTACTGTGCCTATGACCGTGCTCAAGTTATTCACTTACTCCTGATCTACCACTATTGATGAAGAACTTTTTGAACACACCCTGATGCTATATGGGCTGTTAAAAATACGCCTGCCCAAGGACAGCAGTTTCAGGGACAAAGAAACCTGCTTATCCTTCCCTCATCTTCTCTATCACGGGAAGCAAGCTAAAAGTTACACCAGCACTCAGTGTTTCAGCTCTAGGTCTGACCTGCTACTTTCTTGCGTTGTTATTTCCTGCATGGTTTGGAAATCTGAAAGAATATGAAAATTATCAAATACACAGTTCCAGAGGCAGACAGAGGAGAAGGAACAGAATCAATACATCCTTCGGCTTTACTGTAGGAAGCTACTAATGTATTTGCAGTAATTAATCTCCAGAAAAACCTGTCAAATAAATTCATAACAAAACAGTGGAGCAGTGTCGCCCTGAATTTTGCAGGCCTTCTATGTTTTCATTCCTGTAGTAGAATTTCCGAGGCACTTTACTGTAAGCATCAGGCATGTTTACCTACCGGTATCTATTATTATCATTCCTTTTGTTAGGCGGAGAATTATGACAGACTTTTGATCTGACCAGTGTCATGGAGAGGTGGTAACCCCATCCTCCAATCCATGGTTGTCTCTAAAAAGATATATAACTGACTAAATAAAGGGCCAGGCCGGTCTTCTTCCTCCTTCTTCCTTCTTCTTGCCCTACCTTGGCCCTTCTTGCTCTCTCTTTTGGCCCAGGCCCTATCCTGACAGAACGGTGTCTGCGTGGTCCTTTCGTGTCTGAGTATGACAGAGCAGAATGTCACTGGTTGTGGAATTAATAAAATTATTTACTGTATTCTATTCTGATAGAATCTTAGCATTTTTCAAGACTTTATAAAAGAGAAACATAGCACATTAATTTGAACTTCTTAGAGACCAGTTTTCAAAAGTTTGGGGTTTTTTGGTTTTTTTAAACTGCATTCCCTGACACAATGGAACAACCAACTGTCAATCTATGCTATTTAGAATTTTATCTATGCTTTATATCCCAAAGACATTTATACAGGTCTTTGGGAAAACAAAGCATGCCCAGAAACCGTCTTTAAATTCTATCTACTGGCATGCAAAAATATTTTAGACACAAAATGGAGCATATTTTTATTCCTGGAAGCACTGGCACCTTCTTGACCGTTCTCATTAATTGGGCCCAAACTCTGCAACGCAGTTTTAGGTATGCACTTTGACTTTTGAACAGGTACATGCTGGTTCCAACTAAATCCACATAATTATCCCTCAAATTAGTCAATCATTTAGCATTCAGCCAGCCATACTTTATGAAGTCCTGACTATTTAATAAAAAATTAAATGTGCATGTGAATATGAAGTATATTAAAAATGATATATAAATGTCAATCTGCCAAGAACAGCTCCAGAAAAACATAAATCATCAAGACTGATAGAAGACAAAGCAATAGATCACATCTGCAGCAAATGCCACCTGACTTCTTTCCAGTTGGTGTTCAACCCACAGGACTTTACTGAAGCAGCTGAGGAACTGCTCTTTAATATGTATAATTCTAATACCTTCTATATCTTAATGAAGCACTGTTAGTCATAAAATTCACAATAAATACATATTTTATGATGAACACATTACTAATTTAGAAATAATTTATAAGGACTGCAGATTTTAAGGAGAAAGCTCTGTTTGGCTGTTGAAGTACACTGATTAAAATAGGATGTTTAATGCAGAACCAATGATTAGATAAGAACTCAATGTGAAAAAAACTCTGTTTTCATGTAAGGAAATCTAGAAGGTCCCTACTCATTCCTTTTCTGGACAAGATGTATGTCCTCACTGGAAAAGAGGAAAAATGTGTATGGGGTGTTGAAAATTTCAGGAGATCCCCCAAAAGTGAACAGAAAATGTTCACATTTAGGGGCATGTAGGTGGCATCATCTAGATACAGCTCATGGAGAAGAACATCCAGAAAGAGGTTCGGTGAAGAGCATCTTCACTGTAAATTTGGTCTCCTGTGGCCCTGACTCATGAGCTCAGGTTGTGTTTCAGTGGATTGTTGATCCAGGGAACTTCGATTTCTGGCATTTTTATTTCAGGAGGGCTCTCTTAATGTCTGCTTGTGTGGATGGACATTTTCCTTTGCATCCTGTTGTCTGTCATTTCTGATGTAGAAATAAACAGAGATACAGGAAGCCTGTGGGAAGCCTATGAAGCAATGAAAGGACTTAAAATAAACAGTGAAATAAAAGTTGTACATACAGCCTCACCTTATTTATTGCAGAACTTCTGCCCACATAATTCTTGCAAGGAGATGTTTTATTGCAATTCTCTCTCAGAATCCCTAATTTCTACTTTCACATTTTGACCAATAGTCTAAAATCTATCAACCTGGCAAATACTGTGATATGCAGTTCAAGAGACACTTGACTTTTAATCAGATCAGGGATATGTTCTTTTCTTTTTAAGTGCCTACCCAATCTGCTGCTGAATTTGGTATCCTTTTTATTCATGGTATTTATAAATATTTGTTGAAGCCAGATAAACTTATCCCTTCCCTCATCCTCATAAAACACTCCAGGAAAATCCTAGGTTTTAATGATTTCTTGAGCTGAGTAACAAATAGCCTGTGACTAGACTTCCGTATACAGAAGTTCTTTTTCAAACTGTGCTGACATGAAGGGAATATAAACTAGAAATAACCAATTTTAAGACCTCCACTGAGGTTTGTTCTTTGACAGTTGACAGAAAGACTGAAAAATTAGCATTTTGGTAAAACCTTTATTTGTTTAAGATGCCTCTTAGCCAAAGAGACTGTCTGTACAAAAGGATTAACCTATTGACAATGACTTTCTAAATCCAAACTCATTGAATAACAAGTACTGGATGTGTTTACCTTCCTAATGCACTCACAATTCACAATGAAGCAGGCTTTCTTGAAAAGGTCAAAATGTATGAAGACCTGAATTTCAATAGGAAAACATAAAAAAAAATTAGAGCTGAATAGAAATGAGTTTATTTTATACAAGAATTGGTGGGATTAGGTGCCTTTTGGTTATCAAAATGAATAAAAATATAAAAAAAGGATTTAAAAAGATTGCCTTTGGAGACCCTTCAGGTTTACCTGCTCCACATTCAATTGCCTGTGCCTTAAAGACAACATCCAATCATTTCTCAATTAATCTACTATACATGAACTTGCTAATCTGAAATCACTCACATATGCATCTATATTTTCATGTTCACCACAGCTGTGTGTCCCCTTTGGGCAGACAAGCTTAAAAATTTGAAATGAACAATTTGTAACTTATTTCAGTTTTCTTCTGAGGAACAGTTTCATCGTGTGAGGCAACTACACTTGAAGGGTCATTTTCCAAGCTGGTTCTGAGATGAGTTCTCTATAAAACTTTTACATTTTTTATGGGGTAAATTGAAACAGGTTGATTATTCACCATAAGGCATAGTGAAGAGATAATTATTAATATCACTTGCATACATTGAAACATTTTTATTTTCAGATTAGACTGCCAATGAAGCAGTTTAGATTAGGCAAATGTCAGTATTTTGCAGACATCACAATGTGAGTACTATATATATGAAAGGGAACATTTTTATAGAAAACATAAAAAAATGTGATAGAATCAAAACAGAACCTTGTGCCTGTAAGAAAAAAATCTTCACCACGTTACAAAAATGCAGGCTTCTATTACGTATTTTTGGCTACATTTACTGCGGCCCTTAAATTATACTCTGAGGTCAAAAATTATGTTTAAAATATTAGCCAGGGATCCCACGTTCAGGTGCATATTCTGGTAAACCAGGTTTTAAAGAAATTCTTGAGCACTTAAGTCAATTTGAGGCTTGTGGAAACCTTTCCTCAAATCTGTATTCCTTGAGGCAACATTTTCTTTTCTCAAAATTGCCAGCCTTTTACTACATACAGAATACATAGGTCAGGATATTCAGGTCTTGACCTGAACCATCACAGCTGGATTATAAATTCTGAACAGCTCAGAATTAACTCAACCTGTTCACTATCTTATGGTGCCAACAATTATGACAATTAAGGATACCTTAAGCATCCAAAAGTGGGAGTGATGGAAGTCCCTAACTGGAAAGGGTTTGGGGGTGAGTCAATCCTGGAAGAATTTAATGACATGTACTGTTGAAAGAGGCCCCTAGCTGCAGACTAATTGTTAATTTTGATGCCCTGGTCACAGAATACTGCCAGCATTTCCCATTGCATGTGAATATGGGTGGTAATTTTGCTCTCTTGCCTTGACCAGAAGATTCTGTTTCTGATGGATCAAGACATGACCTTGGTCACACAATCTTTCTTATTTGTGTGTCAAAGTATAGCAAAAAAATGTAAAGAGTTTTCTGCTATTGGGTACCCCCAAATAGTACAGTCTTGTTTAAGACAGATCATTGCAAACAAAAAAAGCTTTTCCTGTACCTCAGGGGTTGTTTTTTGACTTGTTTGTTTTTGTTTTGTTTATTTGTTTGCTTTGGGGTTTTTTTGTTTTGTTTTGTTTTTTTGGGGGGGAGGGGGTCTGGAAGTGGAAGCTGTTTATTTACTTTTATTTTAAAAGATTTCAGAATCTACTTCTTCCCTCAAGCTCTTAAATTAAAGGAGTTAACAAAAGCAACCTGCAAGCTTCATCCTGCTGGCAATTATTTTGGCGTTTTTTTTGCAGAGTAGGACTTTCTACAGTACAAATAAATCTCACTTGTGTTTTAGAGAGAGCTTTCTCCTAAACAGACAATGCCCATGAGAACCAGTGGTCACCACATAAGTGAAGCCTCATCAACACCTATTACAAGTGGAAGGTAAAATTCCGTGATGCTTTGTCCCACGTTCTTACGCATGAGCTACCAAAGGTGCTTCCACTGCCTGTGCCTACATTGCTGGTGTTAAGGTGATAGAGCAAACATGACAGAAACACTAATTACTGTGTTACTGAAGATTCTTAAATTTGACAAAGATAAGCATTTTAAAAGAACGTGGACACAAAGGCATCATTATTGTCTTACTAAATTTGTACCATAGTCCCCAAAGAGATAAAAATGCTAATGATAAAAAAGCAAGAATAAAAAAAGGTGAAGGAGCAGCTTATTCCACTTACAGGAATACAGTAATGGAATATGATATTGCAGGTGACCTCATTAAAATTGAAGAAGTGTTCTCTTGAAATAATAATTCAACATTTTTAGAGAGGAGCTTGAAATGAAGCTGGTGCATCTCTGCATGTAACTACACTTAGAGATAAGTACACTTACCTGCTGTAAGTACGTAACGTACATAGCTACACTTCCATAAGTACATAGCTAATCACAGGCTTGTCCTTCAAGATATAAAACATCAAATAAGTTGGAAGAAGAGCTCAAATAATAACATTATGTAGAACTCATAGTTTTTTGTTTTGTGGCATGGAAACCTGGATCTTTATATGCAAAGTGGGTATTGTGCAGAACAAGCTCTGAAATGTAAACTGCTCAAATAATCAGACGGAAGCAGCCTGATCTTCAGAAATGTGACTTGGAAGACAAAAGCTAAAGATTTAGGAGATGACTATTGCAGTGTTAATGTAAGTGAGCAGCAGTAGATCATTCAGAATATTTCAACCAAAGCATGACTTTCCATTAATACCAGCTGAATCAAAGAGAGAAATTTAATATACAGTAATGTCAATAGAAGGAACAGATGTAAAAATCATTCTTAGCCATGAAGCACAGATGACAATGTAATAAACCCATGGAATACGTGTTTGAGAGCACTGCAACAATTTCCTTTATTACTTGAATGGAGACCCACATCCAACATAGAAATTCTTAAGAACCTTCCAAAGGTCTATCTATTAGAAAGGATGACTATTGTTGGGGGAAACAGTTATGATGATTTCTCCTGTGTTACCATGCACAGAGTAATTTTTTTTTATTCTTCAAAATTTTCCACAATTTTCAGGTACAATATTGATTATTTAAGTCAGTTTCTAGTATTAGGTAGAATTATCACACAAAATGGAAATATCTGTAGTTCTTTTAACTGCATACTGATTTACTTCTGCCTGATAGTGTATAGCAGGAAAAAAATCCAGAGATTAATTTTTTTAAGGGCAAATCTGCATTTGCACATAGTCTTACTGCATCAACACAGTCCTGTGCATGTTTGAAAGCCTAGTTCACTGTAAGCTGTGCCTAAAATTCACAACTAAGTTAAAAGTGAAATCTGTCTAGGTTATTGTGCTCTTCCTGTATGACAAATTACTTTAAAAAATAGTCAGTGAACAACAGATTTTTTCTAAAAAAAGGGTTCGGTAATTCAGCCTTGGGAAAAAAAATCTCTTTTGTTTTAATTGGTATCTAAAAAGCACTTAATTGAGCCTTTCCATTGCAAAAATTCACCATAATGCCAAAACTCCATGACATTTAAAGTCAGTAAACAAACTATGAAAACTAGGCATCTGGATTTTAATTTAAATGTTAGAAGTAAGCTAATTTCATTTAGAATAAAACCTTTTTAAATTAAAGAGTGTGTTCATGTACATGTTTAATTGCCCTCTTGTTATTACAGTGATTGTATATTCAAGGTAGCTTAGCAGCAATTTGGATCCTAGTATTGTTTCTATATTTTGTTGCTATATCAAAATGATAAAAAAAAAGTTTTCCTTTAAAACCAGTGCAATCAAGTAGGAAATATCTTCTCTGCTTGTCAGAGGACACATGTTTTTCAGTAGTAAAACAGGAACAGAGATAGGAACAGAGAGTAGGATCAGAATACTATAACAAGCTAAAGAAAGCATTCTTTCCTACTGGGTAGGTATTTTCTTCTTTCCTTTGTGTATTTAGAACACTAAGTATGACTGTTGCCATATGACTTTGTTTTACTATTTCTATTTTAACAAATCTTCCTCTGTCAGGCTGTTGTTTATTTATGATAAACCAAAAGAGAAATGTGAAGTGAACCTGCAGTTTCTGACCATTGGGAGCTCTAAGTGCGCGTGCAACAGAGCTGTTGCAAACAGCAGGTCAGTTGTGAAACAGCTGAACATGCTCTTTTTCCTTGGCTCTCCTGATATAGTTTAATATAATTTTCCCTTGATTTTGCTTTTCTGTTGTGGAAGATCAGTTAAAACAGAGTTGAAGTGGTGTATCCGTGCGGAAGTTCATCCTAGATGTTAGCAGTCACATTGCACTCAGCCATTCACTAGGTGAGGACATATTTTCCTCTGTCACATGCAACCCTCTGTACTCCTACCTTCCTGAAATCTTAAGTGTGATGAGACAAAGAGTAAACAAAGCCATTACAGAATACTTCAGCTGCAAAGATTTTAGTTAACTTCTAAAGTCACACAGGCTTAACCTCTATGCTAAAAACACTCCCACACCCCTCACAATAAATTGTGCTTCTTTGTTTTATACAGGGAGAGCTTAAGTAAGCTGATCTTCGTGTGTGTGTTTCTACAGAAATGCAGGAAAACAAAGTAAGAGAGAAGTGTGTTTAGGAATACCAGGTTTTAAATAAGGCATGTCCGAAACTTGGTATAAGGAAAATAATGAGCTGAAAACCCTGGTATCAACAAACATTATATAGAATTAAGACAGTAAATAATTGCTAGAGAAGCGCCCGATATAAAGAAGGCTTAGAAAATAAGTTACCTGTATCAAGGATTCAAATTCCAAACTTAAATAGAAAGATTAGCATTAGACCTATAATAGTGACAACTTGACCAGGTGCAAAAAACTGTGAAATGCTAAGGCAGATTAAACTGCAAGGGCAGAAATCAGAGCAGGACTGGGAGACTTCAATTTTTTTTAGACAGATCAGGTAAATGTCACAATGTTCTCACATCAAATTTGTTTTATAAAGGACACAGTTTTAGCAGGGAGAAGTATCAGAATTTTCTACACAAAACAGTGCATGTGCTCTTTGCTGTCCTGTGCATCTGAGTGTCCCTTTTTCTCACACCTTTGGCTCCTGGAACCAGCTTTTTCAGACTTCTGCTACTGAATCCTGCTGCAGAGGAAAGGTGCACTGTACAGACAACAAATAAAATTACAACTGAAAAACTGCTGTAATTGCACTGTGACATAGGAAAAGGAGAATGACATCCAAGGAATGTTTGTCTTGAAGGCATGGAAATAACAGCAATTCTTTGGGTGGGATTTGGAAAAAGTGAGTCACTGAAATTTGGTTTCAGGCTGACATGGTAGCCCTGTGCTGGCTATGTTGGATATTGTTGTCACCTCCAGTTCTGAGCTAACATACAGACAGGAGCAAAACAGCATACTAATTGGCTAGTGAGAGAATAAAATCTATAATGAGTTGATCTTAGTTCCCGGAGATGTTAGGGGAATATTTTGGTAGAGATGAGGTGCACCTTTATGCACTCCTCTGAAAATTAGCTATAGTGTTTTCATTCATTATACTGGTTCAAGTAAAAGGAATTTGTTAAAAATAAGGTATAAATCGTAAGTTGGCTTGGTTTGTTTTATCTAATTCTTTACACATATATTAATCACATTGTAAAACTGAGGTGTCATTTTCCTTTCTCAAACCCCAACCAGATCTTACCATTATGTAAATAGACATCTGCTTCTTAAAACACAGCTAGAAAACAACCCACATTTACTACAGGATAACAGGATTAAAAGGTATTGCAGCATTATTTTGCTTTTGCTTTATTTGCTTCAGCAACATCAAGGTCTAAAAGCACTGAATTTCACTATGACTAATGTTGCCACTAATATGTTCCATCAGATTGTAGGAGCCCTGGGAAGAACAAATGTACAGCAAATCACAGCAGTTTATATGTAGCATGTTGAAGGTAGCTACTCCCTTTAAAATAATAGCCTCCAGTGTGATCCAGTTACACAGATTTAAAATACCAGAAACACACGGACACAAGAAAAAGCACGGCTGAGTGAGAGCACTTGACTGCAATCCAGCGACCTGAATCAGGTACGGAGAAACACACTGAAGTCACATCTGCAGGTGAATGTGCTTCGTGCTCACACCTGTTTATCTTACTGGAGTTGTTTTCCAGCGGAATGAAATGCTTCCATTTCATGGTTTTATTTTCTGCTAGGAGTTTGCTAATATGTGGAGCTGGCATTCATCACTTCAGTAATGTCAAGAAAAGAAAGAGGAAAAGAGAGAATAAATGGAAGATGTCCAAGTATTTCAGACCGGGTTTCTGAAAGATTAATGAAACTCCACTTAAAAAAATCCTACAGAGGTGGCCAGAATTAAATAGGAATACAGTAGCTATCAATTTGAAATATTTGACTGACCAATAAATACTTCTCAAATTATATGACTATGGTAAAATGACAGTTTACATCCAGTATAAGACACAGAAATTTGTAAAAATTTCCATTATGGGAAATCATACTCCAAAGCCAAACTTCTAACAAGAGCCATAGATGGTGGTGTTGCATGAAGACCTGGTAAGAGGAGCAGTCTTTTAGAGATTATGATGACAGACAAATATAAAGTTTCCAAGAGAGAAGAAAACACAAATTCAGACAGATTTTGAAGTCCTTAATCATGAGCAAGGTACAAACTCTTTTAAGTGATAGTTCTGTTTGAATGAAGGTGCTTGTAAATCACTGTAAAAATCTAAAGATGTGTCTAACAGTTACGTTTCAAAATGCTACAGAAATGGTTTCAAGGCTTCTAAATTCAAGATCAAGAAAGAGATTATTACAGTTTGAAGGTTCCATGCAACAAAAGAAAATGATGCTCCTTGTTCTGTTAGAACACATTTTCTGATACATTTGGGATAGGAGGGCACATAGAAGAAAAAGAGAAACTGCTCATAATTCTCCACATTATCATGCATATGCAGAAAATTAGCTCTTTGGTCTATTCCTTACTTCCCCTTTCTCTGGACAGAATGCAGACCATGCAGCTTTCCAAACACAGCAATACTGCAGGATAGACAGAAAAAAAAATTGTTAACTTCTGCTTCAAAGAGATGGGACTTTAACCTAATATGCAAGGGGCTGATTCAACTGAATATGAGATTTTCTTTATTATATCCAGAAAATCTACGTGCTTATTTTGAGGATAGGTCAAAACTGTTTGAATTCCCTCAAGGGACTGTGGATTTTTTAATGCTATGTCCAGGAATAAAGATGAAGATAGATCTTGAAACAGTTTTTTTCCTCTGCATTTCCAATAGTAAGAGTAAGCAGTACTAAGGCTGAGTATAGACATCTTTTCTAAAGGGTTTGTCAATACTAGAGCATACCTTTGACAGAGTGGTTATTTCTGATAAGAAACAGAAATCTAAGAAGAATAAGAAGAATTTCAAGAAACAGAAAATAACTGAAAACTCCTATCTTATGTATAAATCAAGACATCAGATAAGTAATCAACTTTTAAAATAAAGTGTAAAGTTGTTCATCTCTCTAAAACAGTTTTCTATGCTTTGTCTTGGGCTTTACCCCACTTAGCACATTGCTTCAAGTAGAAGTAGCAGTATCTTTCAAGCTTTCTTTCATTTAAAACCTCTAAATACCTAATGAGAAAGGTAGGGTACTTGTTTATCTAATAGCCGGATTTAGAACTCTGAAAATAGCTCTATTTTTCTATTTTACCTCTTATGTTATTGACAAGAAGAAACAGAAAGCACTTCATACAGTTTTTCTTACACCAGTTAAGGATATAATTTCTACTTATGGCCTCAAGTCTTGCTGTGATAATTTTGCACTTCTTTGTATACCAAAACATTTGAAATTGTCATCACTAAGAATAAAGCATTTTGTAGCAGAAATTCATGGTCTCTTTTGATGTTCTTTCATAGCCATTGTCCTTTAATACAGCCTTTACTTCTTAGCTATTTAACAAAATCCTAGACCACAACATATTAAATCAACACTATCTACGAGTTGTCTCTAGCAGGGACAGAATGGAAAGACATTTCTTTTTTCTGTGAACATGGAAGCATTGCTGTATTTCATTCCAGGTTCAAGTGAAAGAAATGCTATGTTTCACAATTATTAAAAGCATTTCTTTGGTGAGTAGTAGAAGTACAATGTAGTGGTCATGGTCTAGAACCTTGCTCTTTTCTTACATCTCATTTACTCTCTACAGGATATCAGAGAGCGGAGTATAACTGTTGCATGAAAACAGTTTTGGTCTTAGTGGTGTTTTAAAACATAAAGTCTTCCAAATGAACCCCTCGTCACCCCATCTTAGAACATCCGTCAATAAAACTTCACATTAGAAGCCAAAAATGGACATTTACACTACACTGCTCCCTGGCAGAATGCAGCTGGCACCACTGAAGGATTTGCAAGTGCAATCCCAAAGGCAAAGCTGAAAAATCCTCATTCCACGCAGTGTAATTATTAACACTAGCCAGTTATTCCAGTGATAGCCACCACACTGAAAGAGACCCATAAAAAGGCTTTATGCTTTGAGACAAATCACAAAATGAAAATTAATTTAAAGAGGATGCTGATAGGAGTTTCTTTATGGCTGCATGACACTCAGAAGATCACGGCTACTACGTCAAAGGAAAGAGCAAACAAACTGCTGTAGGCCATCATTCGATTGCCACTGGGAACAGAATGTCCTGCAGCATGTCCAGTGGCCGTGGCAGGTCGTGGTGGAGGTCACGGTGTAGTACATAACTGGCAATTGTGCCTGGGATATCCTGAACACATGGAACCTACAGAATTAAATGGTCTTAGTTCTACTGTAGGGAGCTGTCTTTTTTGACAGGCTCTTTTGCATAAATTTTGGTGAAATGTATCTAAATTGGGATGGCTTTTTTGCTTTCCAAATTGTTCTTACACACAGCAGAGCACAGCACACCTCCTGTGCTTGCTTTGCACGTCGTATAAGCCATTCAAGCGTAACCTGAAAGGATTTGCAGCTACTTCACATCCTTTATCTCCATCCACAAACCACTAAGGCAACTGTCCAGTCTGAAGGAAAACAGACCACATGAGATGAGGGCAGAATATGTCTCAAGTGATCAGAGAAGAATAAAAAATTCTTAAAGCTTATGCAACATAACAACAATGTTCCCTTCTCTCTATTTCCTGTCTTCCATGCCAAAACATCAAAATTCCAAACTGAACAAAGACAGTTTTAATTAAAAACTCATGAAAAAATTCTGCTAGCAGCAATCCACCCAAAACCTAAACATTCATGGGAATAGCAGTTTTCTGCCTAATCTTGACCGATGTATCCACATGAGCTTCAAATAGTGATTAATGGGCAGAACCTTATTAATTTTATGAAAATAGCAGATTCTTAAGGGAACTGTGTAGATCTCCCAAATCTGTTACTGTAGCCAATGTTTCAAAGGTCAGAAACCAGCTTGATGGCAGCGACAAAGCCACTCCAGCTTAACAATACTACTGCCCATTCTTGTTCAAAATGCTGGAACCCCAAATGACTTCCCATGCAGAAATTAAAGGACGAGATTTTGGTAGGAAACACAAGAGGCAGATGAGTCACAGAGGAACAGATAGACACTGGAGCTGTGGTAGGATAAAAGAAAAGCTCCATTAAAAATCTTTTCTGAGGTAGTTTCAATAATGAGAAACCTATACCAGGTATTAAATTTTTAAGTTAGAAGCAATCAAAATCATGTGAAAGTGCTGTAAGTAGAAACACAAAGGATCATGTCCAAATTTTGAAAGAGGGGGATTATACATGCTTCAGTAAAAGGACTTTCAGCATGAGGATATTCTTTTGATGGGTATAAATTTATTTCATATTTTGCAATGGAAAGTACTGCACTAGGTAACAGATATTAAATTGTTTTCTTCATGTCGTTCACTACATTTGCCTTGTGTTTTCTGTATTTACTGAATTTCAGCAGCTTATAGAAAGGCATAGCAGTGGAAAATACAACCTGAGATTTTTCAGTGCCTTCCACATTGCTTCCAAATACAATTTAAGCTGAGGATTTCAATCCCTAAGGTGTTAAACATTTTTACTCCTTGGACCTTGGTGACCACATGTTCCCTCATGTTTACAAAATTCCTTTCACGTATCCAACCTTACACTTAAAGCTGAGATTGCCTAAAGCAGTGTATTTTCGGGAAGAGGTTTTTAGCTTTGTAATTTACTTTTCTTTCTCCAAAGGTTTGCCAGAGAGTGTGTCTACCTTTTTTCCCAAACTGCAGATCTGGAGGTAAGCATGAAAACAAGCAATACATAGTGGGATATTGTTGGGTTGCTACATGTTGGTGTTTGGACCCAACCCATCTATTTATGTAGGTGTTTATTGTGTGCTGAACTTTGTAAACAGGACACATTTCAAAGCAATGGACTAATAAAACTTACTTTTTAGGTGAAAAAATTGAAGTCTAAAATGCACTTTTAGTATTTCACATTTGACATAGAGGATTGGCAAATGAGAGACACTAATATTTTAAATTCACTCATTTGCAATACCATAGCAAGGATTCAGCTGCTGAGCTCTGTAAGTATCAAGAAACTGAGGTCCTGGCCTCCAGGCAGGAAACCTCTGGACAATTCACCAAAACTTGGTCTTTTTAAAAGAATTATTCCTATGAAGACAAGGCCCTTGTTGATAAGTCCCTTTCACCAATTAAATCAATAGAATTGCTTAAAAATCCACGAAAGAGATTTCCATAAGAGGTAAATGGGATTTATATTTCACAACATGAGTAGCAAATCCGAGAAACAACAAAGTGGACCCAGTAGGAATAGGTCATTCATTCACAGCCACAATGCACAAGGCTCAGGAAACTGCAGGAGAATATATTATTTTCTATAATTTAATAGAAACACAAACAGAATGAAACAAGCACTTACAGCCTTTACTTTTTGGTATGGGCTTTTTGTGAACACAACTGTTACTGTACTGTGCAATACAGTTTGCATCCCTATCATCATTAGATTCCAGGTTTCAGAAGCTTTTATTTCAGTTGTTGAAACAAACACTACCCTAAAGGGCAGGATATCAACATAACACCTTAATTTGTAAGGCCAATGATGAAAGGATTAGTTGATTTTGCAACAAGATTTACAGATAAGTGAGATTCTCCTTACATCAGTGAGAGTACCAAAAATTGAAATAAATGGAACTATCATTTGAAAGAAAGTTGAGATTTCAAACTTGTCAAATCATTAGCAGGGTCAAAAAAATGAATTATATATTCATTCTGAGTACAGTCTCTTATTATGAAGTACCTAGAAAGATTAAACACAGAAACTTTGAGAAAATATAAACCTGTTCTGAAATTCATCTCAACCTAAAAAGGCTTCATTATGGTGGCAGATAAGCATTCTTCCATTTGACAAAAAATTCCATTACACAGATTTTTTTATACATGGTCTAATTTCTTCAGCATGGAAATATGATGTCCTATATGCTTTGGCAGATTATCGTATTATTTATTATTAAATTTTCAAGGGGTATTATTAAAAAAGGAGTTTAAATTCACAGCTTCTGGTAAACAGAGAATAAACTCAGGAGGAAAATTCAGTGAGCCTGTGAATTATGCACAGACACTTTCAGTGCATTGTTCAGTAATTGTAAAATCTGTAGAAGTGACCATAAATAAGTAAACTTTATAGTTCTCCTAATCCTTTTTCTACAGTGCATAAACAACTACCTCCCTCCTATCTGTTGAAAGAAAGAAGGAATCAGAACAATCAGTGGGAGCAGTATTGGTAAAATCAGAGTTTTAAAGGCTTCCTCATTTCAGGTATCCATTTATACCTGTTGCATGACTAATTTGTCTGCAGTATAATGATAAAAGCTGGCATTCATAAAAAGTTTAGTCAAAGGAAAGAAAAAATTAGCAACATTATTTCACAGTTTTCATCATCATCATATTTTTATTATAGGCTGCTTAGACTTTTAATTAATATCTTGATTAGCCCAGGCCTGTGATACAGATTGATTATATTAAAATTCTGTGATGCTTTCCTCCAGAAGTTTTGCACAGGAATAAAACAATCATGCCCAACTTGCTCTCTAAAACCTGAAAATTCATTACACAAGTTACTCTTGAAAAATGCTTCAAATGTCTAGCCTCATGACATTTCACTCAGAAACTGAAAAACGTGTGCCATTCACAAGTTCATCAGACTCAAACATGGTTTAGACATGATGGCATGGCCGTCCAAGGGTAGGTCATTATATGCTTGCACTTATAGTCCTGTCTAACCTTCCTTTCCTACAATATTTATCCTAGGAATGATGTTTATCTGTGAGAGTTTTTTGGTCTTTAATGCAAGAATTGCAAGCATTGCATTAAAAGGGGAAGTGACTGAGTTTTCCTGCTAATTCATGCTTTGCTTTATATTTGGTTTATATATTGAGACAGTGATTAGGCAGTGAGTGAGCACAGATAATTGCTGATTTAAGGGAAGCAATTCTCAATGCCTGCTGCATTAAAGAATTTTCAGGCTGCACTGTCCACAGTACAATAACAGAACTGTTCATTTTGAAACCATGTGGTAGATGCAATTCCTGCATGAAAAAGATGTTTAGAGAATAGCTGCAAAGTGGCAACATAGTGACATAAAATCATGGTTATTATATAAATGTACAGACTTTAAGTAATTTTGATTTGAAATTAAAATAATAATACTGAGTATTGTAAACTTCAGTAGAGATTGCCTCCATGTTAAAAACAGGAAAACCAGATTTTTATTCAGCTAAAAGTCAATTTTCACAGTGGCTGGTCATTTATAACATGTACAATTAGGAAGTATTATTTGGATCTTTTCTCATGTTCTTTTAAGTAGATTAGATGAACATAATCCATTTTGTCTGGTCTCTTGTAAAGCCACCACATTTATTCAGAGCAAACAAGAAGTGAGATTTGCAAAGACTTCCAGTTCTGTGAAGGTACATTTTAAAGTTTTAAGTGCCTTGTAGACATTCAGGAATGCAATTTGTGCCCTGAGGAATCTGGAAGCTTCAGCTTTAAGAAAGGTAGAAACATTTCCTGATTTATTTGAGATCTGGAAGTTCCTTTTGGCAAAAATCCTAGAACTATTCTTACTGTTGCTTTGTTAGAAAAAAATATTTCAGATAGGAGCAGGAGAGCATGAAGCTCGAACTCGTCAAGCCAAACAGAGCAAGCTGGAAGGGAGAGCTCAGGTCGAAAGCCTAAGAGGAATGGAAGCCATGGCTGAAACGAAGAATGTCCGTCAGAAAGAAGACTCAGCACTGCTTTTAGGTCCCATGATGGAAAAAAAGGAACTCTTTTATAGGGTCATAGGGGGGACACTTTAAGAAAAGCCTGCATTAAGTCTGGATGTGAACAAATCTGTTTCCCTTTAATGCATCAGCTGCAGTAATAGCAGAAATGTTTGCAACCTAAAGTACTTTTAGTCCCTTTCAGAATCTACAAAGTGTAATATAGTGGAAAACCAAGTGTGTCTCGGAGTAATCTCATGTGCCATGCTTTCAGGGAGAGCTTTTAAAAGGGGTATATGTGACTTTTTTGAAATGCATGTACAAAACTGGAAGCAAACCTTAGCTCAAAGGACTGGAACATATATTGCACCTTGCTTTGGAAATCTGGAAAGGTTTGCAGCCTCGTTTTTCTACAGGATGTTTATGAGACTAGCAAAGATGGGGGTTGTTATTGCTAGGACTGACAATTCCAGTTCTGAGATCAGAGCTGGTTTTGCTCTGAAATGGCATTTAAACTGCAGCTCCAGTTGTTTCTAGCCCATGCAAACACAATCTGAGTGTCCCTAAATCCCACAAAGTGTTACACAATTTCCTGTGTTCTCCACATCTGAACAGACTCTATCTGTTCAAATCTCTCTCTGATTATCTCTTATCACCTTAGTAACTTGATGGATGACAGAGAAAATACTCTATTATTCTGTCTTTCCTTGGAAAGACATAATTAAAACCCAGTATTTTAATTTCTGAAATGTAATTAAAGTGATATGCAAAGAATTATTCAAATTTATCCTAAATTTTGAGCAACATGACGATTATATGATGATTTACCAGGAACAACAATCTAGAACATTTCCAAGTGATTTAGAAAATGCTTACTCTCTATATAACATGGATGTGAGGAAGAAAAGCACCATGTCTTGATTTATGTTCCTTTTCTAGACCAGGGCAAAGTATGGAGTCCATTAATTCTGCCTTTAAGGTAATTTCAGCAATGATTAACAAGAAAAACACTCAATATTTTTATGCCAATAACCTTAATACAGTTAAACCAGTGAAATGACAAATATACGACAAAAGAAAAGGACATTTTGACTAAAATATTGTCTAAAGGTCATGTTTTTCAAACTGAGATATCCAGATTTAATTTATGGCACTGAAAGATACGGCACAACTGATCAAACGAGTCTAGCATGTGTTTCTACTTTCACTTTCAAACATATGAGTGAATGGCAAAATGACTAAAAGTAGAAGTTTTCACCACAAAATTGGATTAAAATTCTGCATTAAAAAAATTATTTTCTTCTCGTTGATATGTTTTGCTACACTTTAAAAAAGTTACTGCATGAATAGTCTTTGGTTTATGCTCATGAGAAGCATATAAATAGATTTACAGATATCCTATATTAAGTTTGACTGGTATTGTGAAAACTGAATAGAAAAAGAATTGTACATTGCTCTTGCACACAATCCAGCCAGTGCTGCTGTCCCTTCTAAACAGCAGATTCAAAAACCCCTTAAAGAAAATATTGTGTCTTTAAAAATACATGGCAAAGCTCTTGCAACTGAAACATGTGACCTATAGTCTTTAAGTGGCAGCATTAGGACAAGCATGTTATTTGCTGACCTGGATAGAATATTTTTGCACAGCTAAACATTTTGCTGTGGCCACCACTCCTTTCCTGTTAAATTTCTACCCATTTTCCAGATAGTATGAATCGCTCTCAATGCATCAATGAACAGTATTTGTTGGGGGGAAACCCCTCAATTTAAACACAAAATTTGCATTCTAATCTAAGACTTTGTCATGAATTTATAAGAATAGAAGCCTAATTTATGCAAAATCCCTTTCTCAAAACTGACATTAAAACTATCAACCTTAGTTGACAGTTCTCAAAAAAGGTTATAGCTTGAGTAATTGGCAAAGGAATTCACAGAAATGATTTAGAATACAGTTGAAAACAAGGAACCCTCTTTTAGAAAATTCTAGATTGATTACAGAACATTCACAAACAAGTCACTTGATAAATTATTTACTGTTTTACTGCACAACATTGAATATGACTGTATCTATATGTATTGAATAATAAGCTACACGACACTTCTGCCATTATTTAATTGATAAAATGAGCACTCAGGAAATGATCAGTCTTTTTATGTCAAAGTGCTCAGGGTAAGTGATGGTGATGATGACAAAGATGACAGATATTTTTCTCCCTTTTTAATATTAGTTTGACAATACCAGCATCCCCTAGATTTATGAAATGTGACATCATTAAAATCTCAATATTTCATCATAAATACTTCAATTTAGAATAGATTCAAAAATTGTTTATGTCTTTCCACTGAGGGACTCAGATATAAATGACACTGAAATTAATATATGAACTTCACCAAAGGTTTCCTAGATAGAGGCAGGCATTCTAACATCAGTGGAGCAATGTCTCAAGCAGTAACCTCAAATGCTGCTTAAAAAAATTTCCCTTACTCAACTGCTCACGGCCCCTGGTGTCCTGCACCCATGTTGCTGACCCCTTTAGCCTGGGTCAGACCATCTGTGTTTAGGAAGAATTGAACTCACAGTCAGCAGATCAAATTTTAGAGCAGTTCATCAGTAGATGAACCCTGTCTAGAGCTCATGACCACCTTTTAATTAACATTATTTCCCAGCTTGCAGGGGCTTCCTGGGAGAACACTCAAAGATGTAAGACTTTCTTGGTGTGGATATTTCACCTGCAGCTCTGGAACATTTTCTACTGCGCTAAAAAATACAATAATTATAAAAAAAATAAAACCAGCAACAACAAGAAGAGAATCATACCTTCTCTGAGATAGAAAAGACATGACTCTGTCCTCTAGGTGGGCACTCAAGACATGGAAGCCAGCCTGTAGTATCCATGATCCAAGAAATTAATCCTCTATTTCTAAATTGGCCAATGTGGGCTTAAGGACCTCACCATGAAGCTTCAAGTTTCCTCTGTGGCTGACCTAAAAGTGCCCATCTTGATCTGAACTGGGGAATGAGAGAGGGCCCAGGGTCACAGCCTGCTGTGATATCCACAGAGCACTCCCCCGCCCTGAGCTCCGAGCCACGAGTTACTTGGCCTGATGTGGCCATAAGCTGGGCCAAATAATACTTGTTCCTAAGTCAATTATTTGAAAATAGAACTGGTAATGTGAGAGTTACTGTGATACTGTTAACTTTGTAGAGAATTGAAGCGTTTGTAGCATCTGTAAAACTGATGGATTGTTTCTTATAGAGCCAGCAGTTCTATAGTAAATACGGCTTTTATGGGCAGGAAAGCAGCAAGGTCAAACAGCTGGGAAGGGTATACTGGAAACACAGCCGACTTCCAGGGGAATAATCCATGCCCTGAAACTTGTTGTTTCTTTGAAATGAGACCAGATGTGAAAATATCCAAAAAAAATCATCCATTCTTTTTTAACAACTTCACGTACCTAAGATGAACAAAAAGGCTAGGAAAAAAATTGCATTGTTTTCGGTTTGCTTTTAAAGAGGATTCAGCAGAGATAAATTCTTTTCCAATAGGTTACTACAACCTAAAATATATGCTCAGCCCTTCTCAAATGTACAAAGAATACCCAGAGTGTCTGTTTTACCACTGCTAAATCTCAGAAATTACAAAAAAACAAAGAGAAAACTGTGGTTTTTTTGTTTATCTACATAAGCATGAAATAATTACAATGTAAGAAAAAGCAACAGTCATTTGAAATTTTTTTCATTCTCTTCCCTCTGTGTTCTCAGTTCATATTTTTGTTGTTGAATTGGCATGTGAAAAGGCAAATGAACCTCCTCAGAGAACGTATTTCTCCATAGCATAAAAAGTATCCAAAGTTATTTAAAGTAAAAGTCTGTTGAAAAATTCACTGGCAAAATATGCCTGACAAAATATAATTTTAATTTTCAAACTACATCAAATAACATTCTATCAGATCTTGTAAAGAGCTATAGTGTGAAAAGCACATGGGTTTATGATACAATCTAGTTTAAGACAATCTTTGGTTCTGATTACAGTTTGTCATCACAGGAGGAACATTAACAGTAAAACACAGGTCTCATGTCAGGCTAGGAGAGGTGGTGTGGTGGTTTGAACCTAAGTTGATGGACAGTCGTTTAGACCAACAACGCTTCTCGAAATTTACATATCTAAACCGCGTGGAGATGCGGGCACTTCCCTTTTGTGTTGGAGCCTCCTGCGGGGAGAGGCGGGGAATGGGCCCCGGGCTGCGGCTCTCGGAGCGGCCCTGGGCCTCCCCTCCCCTGGCCCCGGGCCTCCCCTCCCCTGGCCCCGGGCACGGCCCCCGGAGAGCTGCGGCAGAGCCCCCTCAGAGCCACAGGCAGCTCAGGAACAGCCACTAAGCTGCTGCATGGCCTGCACCACCCAGCACGGCTCTTAAACCCTGGAGAATCTCCCTCCCCCTCACGCAGCCCTGCACAGACCCGGGCGGAGCCGATAGAGCTTTCTGCAGCAAACGTAGCCAAAGTCGAGCTGAGGAGCCAGCAGCATAAAGAGGCTTTTTCTCCAGCATAAAGCCCGAGGAAAATCATGGTGACTTCAAGGTCAGAAGGAAAGAGAAAGTAAGTGATGGGAGACAGAGCTGAAGATGGCGACGGGAAAAGAGGGCGGAGTC
>VZRQ01006958.1:999764-1063678 GCA_013397975.1 Machaerirhynchus nigripectus
TTTCACGGCAGCAGGATTTCTGGGCGGGTCTGTTGCCCTTTGAGCAGTTTGGAAACCACGTGAAACAAAAGAAAACCTTTTTACCTTAAATAGTGGAGAGACTTTTAAGAACTATAATACTGACCAAAATCATAGTTTGTTATCCTTTGTGTGAGTTGGGTAAAAAGGGGAAGTGCTGGAGGATGTGGATGCTGAAAGCTGGTCGCTGAGAGATTCTCCAGCTCTCTGCCAGTGTCTGTGGGAAAGCAAGGACTTCCACACGGACACTGACCAACAAACTTAGAGGTTTTGTAAACCAATTCTTTATCTTGCAGGTGCAAGTTGTTATGCTGTATTGTTGTGAGAAATATTTTGAAATGGATGTTGTAGGGTTTAGCCAATCATTCTGAGAGGTGGATGGTCAGTGACCAATACCCTTATGCCATTCAAGCAAACTAAGCTATAAAATCAGTCTGTATATTAATAAATTACTCTATTCCCTTCTGGACTGGGCCTATGTCATTTCTTGCCATCCCTGGTACAACAGCGACAGGAGGAGAAGGGGAGTTTGCTTTAATTTCTTATTATTTCTTTTTACTTTTAATTCTGTTAGTAATAAATTTCTTTATATTCTTTAAAGTTTGGAGTCTGCTTTGCATTCCTCCTAATTCTTATCTCACAGAAGGTAAAAGATTCGAACAAAACCGCTACAGGTGGCTTGACTTTGGCTGTTGCCCAACCAAACAGCCATAATTGAAGAGCTAGAAAATCATGTTAAGTAAATATAAAACTCAATAATTATTAGAGATCTCTGTTTAATTCCTGGTTTTGTTAGTCTTCCTGTGTGACCTTCAATGAGGCATTTAATCTCTTTCTGTATAAAACTGTAAATAGCTATCTGAGAAGGACTATGGGATACTAGAAGGCATATAAACAGCTAACAGCAAAAAAGTGACATAAATTATTCATCTGTTTTATGAAAAGCTTGCCTCCAATTGAGTAAATAGAGCTTTTCCTTCTGAATTACAGTGTGTGCAATATTTTCTTTAAAATGAATTCATTTTATTCACTAAATGCATTATGTTACTCCAACACCAGGAAAGTGGTGTCAGCCATAGCTTCCATCATTTATGATGAAATTACAGTCCCCCTTATTAAAATCAGAACTTTAATACTATTCCTAACATCTTTTTAATATGTCTCTTCAAGGTGGAGTGTTACCAGACCTTATACTCTGGCCAAAAAATTGTGCTAAAATGGAGAGAGTTCTAAGTCTACTAAAAACCAAATTTCACATTTATCCTTTTACTTGAATAACCCTGCTCCAATTAGTCCATACTGGCAGGGCAGTGTGGCCTCCTCTCAGTACCACTGAAGGTGTGAGCTCCTCCCACAGCATGTGCTCTGTGAGCACTCAGGACTGCTTGGTGTGGAAGGAAGAAATTAGAAAGCTGATTATAAACACACCACGTAGCAGAACAGTGGTGCAATGACAGTGAAATATTTTCCCCTCATTAAAATGGATATAATTATTTTCAAAATCGTTCATGTCTATTAGGATGCCTTGCTATTTAAAGAATCTTAACTCTGCCATGATGTCATGAAAATAAATTCATAGAACTTCTTTCCTATCGTATTTAGCAACAAGATGCAAATCTAAGTAATGTTTCCCTGAAAATTGAGAAAAATACAAGTACGGTGCCTAATCAACATCAGTAATGTTATGCTGTTAATCACTCACTATTAGTCTGAAATTACTTCACCAAAATAAACAAGCACCTTTTTCAGTTTGCAATGCAATTTAAGACAACTTCCAAACCTAGAAACATTTTAGCTAAGAGGTGATGAAAAACAAATTCAGATTTTACCTTCCTTCCTCACACACTCCCAGGCCAGGTCCTTTCATAGGCTCAGTACAAGAAATTCAAGAAAGCAGTTTCAGTGAGTTAAGTGCCTAAATCAAAAAGTTATGATTAACCCCCCTATATAATCATGTTTATATATATATATACATACACATACATATGTGATTGTTTCTTAATACAAAACAGTCATAGAAAGTTAAGAGCAGCAGTACTAACAGGAGTTCTGTTTTGCTACAGAATAAGATATCAACTCCTTCAATGAATGTCTTACATGCAACAAAAGTCTCATAGATCAGAGACAAATATTCCCACTGCTTACTTTTCTGTTACTAAGTGAAACAATTCTGTATCTGTTAAGAATTTCCCTGTTCCAAGTCAAAAGTAATACTGCATAGCAATAATCATATAAAGCATATAAATCATATAAGCATATAAAAATGAGGAAAATAAGAAGGCAGATACATAAAATATGATTTATCTCACTGTGAATCTGCTACCAAACATTAGCGTAACATCCTAATTATCCCTTCACTTTCTCCGAAACTCTTTTAAACAGAAAAAATATTCATATTGATAGTTCTTGATGATGATTTGCAATACCCCTGTATCCCGCACAAATCCCCAAACACCAAAACAACAAATGGAAAACATGGGAACTTTTTTGGGGATGTTCTAATAGGAAATGAAATTATTTACAGAGCCCTGTAGAGCCTGACCTTGAATATTTCTGGGGATGGGGCATCCACCATCTCTCAGGGCAACCTGTGCCACTGTTAATCATTCTTTTATTGTATTTTTGAGAATATGGCACATATTTGACAACCAGTTTCAATCTAAATCTAGTGCAGCACAGCAAGGCTGGGTATCCACAGCCCCGTGCTCCCAGACTCCTGTTGCACAGGAGGGCAGAAAGAGCTCACAAGGGCCATTTCTGGGTAACTGACTGGGAATTGCTGTAAGGTTTTTTTTTGCTGTAAGATGATTTTTGCCAGGTTGGGCAGTACAGTTCTTCCTAAAAGAAGTAAGATTACATTTCTGGACCAGAATCCTGAAAGGCTCCTCCAAACAGCACAACTCATTTTCATCCAGGCAGTTTCAGTGGATGAACATCACTATGTTCAACTACCATATATTAACATTAGTCATGAGCAGTTTAAATTAATTCAGAAGTTTGGCTTTTTGTTTCTATCAGATACAAGTCTGTTTATAATTAAATTTTTCTACAACACAAAAAAACAGCCTGAAAAAAAAAGGCATGGCACTCAAAGCAGCCTCAAAGGATTTTGAGGTAACCCACAAGACCTTTTTTATATGAGATCCTGAAATGAGGTGAGAATTCAGATCTTTCTGCCACTATCAGAGTCATTGCTGGAAAACTGGGATCACTAAGCCACATTGTTGAAAAAGAACTTTCTGATGGATATCAAACTTGATGCATTTAAGACATGTTTTTCAATAAAAAATAAAAGCTGTGGTGCATAACATTTTTTTTCCAATAAATAAAATAATTTAGTACTTCTACAGTAGAGCAATTTTTTTCTATTGAAATATTACTGAAAATACATTGCTTGCAATGAAACCCTAACTACTGAAAAATAAATGCTTGAAAGACACAGACAGATCAATGTTTGAAAAAGTCTTGTTACTGTTATATTCCCCACAACACTTGAACAGGAAGCTCTTCAAAACTTCACAGCTGCACTTCTTACCCACCCACAAGTGTTCATACTCTTTTTTTCCTCCAACTTTCATGCCATATAATTCAAAAACAATGCACTAGAAACAGGTTGATTTTACTTAGCAATTTTCAATAGACTCGCAGCTTTCCTGACTTTTCAGCTCTTCCCTGTCTAATAAACTATGTCTGATTCTTACTACTCTGGTTAGTTCATCAAAGACAATGAGACTCGTAAATGTGCAAAGGCAATGAACTCCGGTACCCTCATAGTTCTTTGCAACCCGTATTTGCTTAGGTTACTGAATATATGTGAAGTAATACATCTCAAAAAATGGTTTATCGGGAGGTCTAGAGATCAACCTGGATGTTAAGCAAGCATAATTGTCTTGAAATCAAGAATTGTCACTAAACTCCTAAAAAAGGATGATTTTTTGCTGTGGTATCTTAGACACTTTACCAGTGTTAATGAAATTCAATTCCTACTCTAAAATGACTCCCTTGTTACCCCATATCTAATGTGAAAAAGCTTTTTTTTCATTTGACAAACAATTGGAATTAAGGTTTTTTATTATCAACTTTGCTATCTTGGTGTAAGTCAAAAATAATATGATTTTATACCAAATCTAACTGAAAATCATTATCCAGCCAAATATCTTTTATTTGTTGCTTTTTCCATGCCCATCAGGAATGCATAGCTGATGCCTTCACAATGGCATAGAGCAGGAACCTAGCTTGGTTCAGGAATGGTATAAAGCCAGCTGTTGGACAAAAGAAGAGAGAGAGCAAGAACAGAAGAAAGCAAGGCAGAGGTGGGTTGGAAGAGAAGAGGCAGAGAAAAGGAGAGAAAGAAAAGGTGGCTAAGGAGGTATGCCTTTCACTCGGTACAAGCAGGAATATGTCAATACCTGATGGCTCTCCAGATTTAACACAAACTCCAAAGATGAAAAAGCTATTTAAGTTTCCTAATGCCCAGCTCAATGCAATCATGCTGTTATTTTAGTTTGACTGAATTGTACCAGTCCAGGCTACCTAGAAATCACTGTGCTGTTGCAACAGGCAACGTAGCAGCCCTTTCAGGAAAGACTTTAGACTGTTTCATCTGTCCAGTGCTGCTAAGATGAACACCACTGAGACAGCATTCAGAAGACAGAGTTAGCACAAATATGAAACTCCAATAAGCACACAAAAATCTTCACGATTAATACAGCACTGCAGTGCTGCACCACACCTCAAAATCACCACACTGCTGCTTCCTCACTTCAAAGAGTTGTTGTATTAATTTCTGTGACAAAAGAAATTAATCTGCTAAGCAGATGAGGGAATGTCTGTGCATGTTGTCTACCTGGACTTTACTAAAGACTTTTTCTTGCTGTTTCCCACAGCATTCTCTTGGAGAATGGCTTGGACAGGAATATTCTTCCCTGCTGGGAGGGTGGCTGACACCACTCGAAGAAGGTTGGAGCCTGGTGGCCAGGTTGGTCTCTTCTCTCACATGACAAGGGATGGGATGAGACGAAACAGCCTCAAGTTGTGCCAGGGGAGGTTTAGATTGGATATTAGGAAAAATTTCTTTACTGAAAGGATTGCCACTGTACTGAAAACAGTGGAACAGGCTGCCCAGGCAGCTGGAGCTGGCAGTTGTGGAGTCACCATTCCTGGAGGAATTTTAAAGATGTGTGGATGTAGCACTTGGGGCCATGATTTAGTGGTGGACTTTGAGTGCTGGTTAATGGCCGGACTTGATAATCTTCAAGGTTTCTTCAAACTAAATGATTCTATGACTCTAAGTCTCCAGCTCAGCTGAGTTCTTTGCTGAAAGTTAAATCTTATCACATGACTGTGAAAGGCACTCTGAGCAACTTGATTGTTCCCTGTTTTTAACTCTCAGGTCTCTAGGTTTATCCAGAGAAATAAATTCTCCAAAGACTGAGAGTTTTTGAAGTCTAGAAAGTAGCTTACTAGAATCAGTGCTAAGGCTTCTATTTACTTCAGAGTACTTCAGATCAGACCTTTGGTTAACCTGCAACACATCAATACAAAGATGTCATATCTTATAAAGTTTAGGATTTAAGTGGCCCTTGTGAAAGGCACTCTGTTGTTTGGCAATCAGATATAATGGGAATATCTGCACCAATTGCAGAGAATTTCAGTTTGAATCCGATAGCTTCTGCTCTGTGTTATCATTTAACCTGAATTCCATTTATCTATTAAATGTCTGCCAGTCTGCAGACTAAACATTCAGAGTTTGCATTATATGGAACTGCTATTTTCTAGTCAGGCAAAAAAGTAAATATTTAAGAGATTGCATTTATGCACAGTTTGAGCCTTCAAAGAGTTTAGTTGAGGAGAATAGAGAGAACCTTCTCAGTTATACTGGATAGGAACAACTCCTCACACTGCCAACTCATGCTACATCCATCAAAATAAAGAAGGAGTTAAACAATCTTGGTGTTTGTCATCACAAGCTGTGTAGGTAATACAGCTCCAATGTGTTGTATCATCTTTTGATGGGATGCAGCAAAAAGAAAAGAGACGTTATAGATATATATTTATAATGTACACATAACTGTGTGTTATATATATTATTTTGTGAATAAAGAAATTTGAAAGGAATTGTCCCAAAGTGGCTGGTGTGAAAGCAGCCATAGGATAAACAGATGAGTACCCATGTAGCGTTTCATTGCCTCTTCTATTTCCACAAATGCCATCATGTGGATTTTGTTAGAATAGGAAATTCTAACAAACTAAATAGAGAGGCAGACACCCTCATCTAGAGAATGGCCAATGCACCTTTCTGCATTGAATGATATTTGGATTATATGACATTTTGGATGCAGATAACACATAAATCACAAACAATATCTTGTTCTGAAACAAGATAGAGATACCTAGGAAGTTCCCAAACAGAGCACTTTCCCTGTGACTTTTGCCATTCTGTAGGTCTGTTAAGAAGTATCAGAACACCAAGAAATCATAAAACAACCAGTGTTTAAGGATTTGTCTCTGCTTGGAAAGGTTTTTGAGTACAGCTTCTCAAACAGCTTTAAACACATATCACAGTTTAAAAAAATCAAGAGCACAAATTCTGGTGGAAGCTTTCTCTCAAGTAATCAATTTAAGAATCTTGAGATAGTCTGAAGAGCTTTCACTACTGGCAGAGCACTGTGTAGTGACTGACAAATCCTACACTGAAAAAATACACCAAAATTACAAAGTAGACTCGGTACCTCCATGTACAGGCTCAGGAAGTCCCCCTGCCTTCATTGATAGGTCTCTGCTGGCAGCTGAAGAAGCCCCAAAGAATTAAGTACTCACAGTGCTTAATTATGGATGCACATTAACAGACTACCCATACTTTGGCTAAAAAAGTCAAGATTTAATGCTCTGGGGGAAGAGAGGCAGAAAAATCTAATCCAAGTGCTTTTATTTATCAGTTTAATAGAACTGTAACTTTAGAAATAAAAAGCATTTGTCATAAAAGTAGCTGCCATGTTATCTTTGTGACAGACCATTTGAGACATACAATGGTAATATCTGTGTCCTTATTCCCTGAATTAGGATCATCAATTCCTTAGCTACTGCCTAGAGTTCTTTTGAAAGTAGAAGGCTTTATTTTCCCATTACAATTTTATACCAATTTTTAGAGGCAGAAAGTACATGTTTTAAATCTAGGATGTTTGTCTCAGATTCCATTTCAGAATTTGTTTTAAAATGCTGACCAAGTGTCCCATGACAAAGACCACATTTTAAGATAAATTGGACAGGGGACTCTGAGAAGAGGCCAGTGTTGTGAGGAATGTGTGAACGTATCTTCTAATATTAAAAGAAAATTAAATCAAATAGATTAAGGGATGATACTTTAGAAGTTTCAGACTTCTTTGGAAAAAAAAGAAATCTAGCATCCAGTACAGGGTATTAGAAGAGGGTGCAAGTGTTCAGTTAACTTCAAAAGGGTAAACACCAGAATGACAAAGAATTTACTTACTATATGCAGGTTTTGACTCAGGAAAGTGTATGGCAGAAGCTAAGATCAACCAAAGCTACCAACCAGTCTTCCTGACATATTTGGCTACATCCTAGTGTTTTTTTCCTGCAGGCTCAGCCTTATTTTCTAATTACTTTCACTTTAAGGTTTTTTCAGGGCATCACTGTGGGATGTAGCTGTACCAACCAGAGCTCAGCCACAGACATGCTCAAGTTCTTGTGTTCTGGGGATTGTTTGTTTCTGTTGTTGTTGTGTTTTTGTTTTGTTTCAGTAGCATATTTCTTGTTGGAGTCCAAGGCATGCCTCTGGCAGCCCTGGCAGGTCAGGGAGCCCCAGAGCCCCAGTGAGGGGGTCCCAGACCCTGGCCAGAAGCCAAGGATGAAGGTGTTTTTGATCTTAGTCCATGGGAGAAATTATGAACACTGTGAGAAACATTGCAAAACACGAGAGTTTAAAATAAATAGTGGTTTAGTATGTTACAAGGTAAAAAGGTAGATTTTAGGATTTTTAGAATAAAGATAAAACACTTAAGATGGAGGATTTTGGGCATTGCCCCGCCTTTCTTCTTCTTCTCCTTCTCCTCCATCTTCTCTGGTGATGGTGGCACAAAGTGATTGGTAGAATGAAAAAGAGGTAGAAATTACATGTCTAGAATAGGTGCAAACTAATTGGTATAAAATGGTAAATAATAAATAGGTTGTGAAGAATGGTTGGATCATGGAAAGGGTACAAAAGGGATGGGACAGCCCAGGACTGGGCAGTTCCCGCTCGGACACGGCTGGCATCAGACTTGCGGCCGGAGCTGAGAGCCAGATAGAGATAAGAAGAAATAAACAACCTGAGACAACATCTGCAGGCATTTTCTCATCTGTTCGGGCTCGAAGGTAAAGCTTCACAGAGGCGAGAGAGATAAAGAACCTGGACTTGTGTGGAGGCCAAAACTCCCACAATTTGTGACCCATCAGATTCTAATGAAGGCAGAATTATTCTCTTTCATGCAGTTAAGATGACTGTGTCATGTAAACAACCTCAGCCCTAAGATCATTACAAAGATAAGATTTTTTTTTTTAAATACATGGAAAAGTCATAGTGCTTTCAGGATCAGATACTGAATTCTCCCCATTTATCTAATCAGTAGCTGCAGTAGAGATGATACTAAGATATGTGAAGCTGAGGAAAAAAACTAAAGATTTCCAAGAAATCACTGCGAAGGTTGAAATATTTTCAAATACAGGTGTGGGAAAAAGACCTGATTTTTAGAATTAAAAATGCTGTGCTTTCTTTGAAGAAAGAAATAGAAAATGAAAAGAACTTGAGGTTGCAGCAGTGTGTTCTCTGTAGTTAAAGCAATAAAAAGGAAATGTACGTGATTTTAGTTTGCATAATCATTACAGCTGGCCATTCAAGCATAAAAGTGGATTTTCTGCTGGAGCAACAGTTTTAGTTTCTGTTTTTCATCATAAAACTAATTAAAAGTAGAGACTGGTTGAACTGTTAAGAAAAAAAGTTTGGGTATATTTGAATCCTGGCTTAGCCATTAAGGCAATATATCACCAAATACTATTCACTTTTATTGAGTTTAAGTTGTCCCTCAGAAAAAGCTCCAAAATTTAACTGAAATAATTTTGCAAACCCAGTATCCTGGAAACTATCCCAAAATATGTCCCCCCACCCCCATGACTTTCTAAAAAATTTCCATTTTTCTCTTACAGCTGATGAAAGGCAACATTCCAATGTCGATTTTCTGGGTTGATTCAATTACTGCAAAAGCTGTAGAAAGTGTTTGAGACAATTTTGTGAAATACATACAAACCTCCTTTTAAAAGCCTGCTCTGAAATTCAGCTGTGTCACAGCCCCATTTCAGCACACATAAAACTAATGGAAGCACTGCCTGATATAGAAACACAAGCCTGAACTTTGGGTAGCCAAAATGTTTTAAGATCTAATCCACCAAGCCGTCTACTTATTTACTCAGGCATGTGGGTGTAACGTGAAGCATTTGCAGGAGGAAAAATAAATGGAAGAGACAGTTGGTGCAGCAGATAAGCCATATCAAAACTCAAGAGAGACTTTAACAGGAAGATAATGGATGGCTGTTAAGAACAATTACGGAAGACTTGATAGAATATAGACCTGGAGGCCAGAAGATGGGCTAATGGACCATAATTTTGCATTTCACATTTCCACAACTTCCTATCTGAAAAGTAAAACACACAATACACATGAAAACACAGCAGCTGGAATCCTTCATACTTCAGTGACTAGCTGAATGTCCCCAGCATACACAGACACACAAGCAGGGGTGTAATTAGGGTATTTAGTACGTGGTGTGCTGCTGTGTCCTCCTGGCACATGCCCTGGTCCACTGCTGGGACATGCTTGGCCAAACCTGACCCCCAGATCAGCCCTGCTTATGTTATGACAATCCTATTAGCCACAACCACAAGCACTTGAAAAGATCTTTTGAAGAGAGTTGAAACAGTATCTTACTGAAAACTTGTGCCATTAGTTTCAGATTATATACTGGGTCATGCAAACACCTGATCTTCACCTTATGGGAAGCAAATAATTTGAATAAAACCTCTCCCTCCTAAATGTTACAGTTGTCCCTTGGCAGGCCAGGAATTCAAACTGCTGTCCAGCTTCTAATTAAAAGATGTGTGTCAAAAGCTGACATTCTGTTCTGCCTAAAATTACTGGTTTTTTTAAAATTCCAGATTTGAAAATCATAGGCAATTATTTAGTCAGAGTATTCTATGCAAATGCTGCAGGAGTTGGATGCTAATTAGACATTTGTAATATTGTATTTCTGGTGCTCAAGTCACACAGTTAGTTTATAATAATGAGACAAATACTGTGTTATCTACTATAGGAATAAAAGTGCAAGTACATTTCTCCTAAATGGTTGCATCCTAGTAAAATAATTTAAATTCTGAAGAAATGTATCATAATCTAAATCTAAATCTTATTAATAACCAGTTTCATAACTAAAATTGCTTAAAAAGAAGGATTTAATTTTTAATAAACCCATCTATACATATGCTTGGTTATATATTCAAAACTTACTGGAATTTTAATAGCTTTATTTGTCATTGTTACAGATTGTTGCTATACACTTACTACAAAGATAAATGCTTTTTGTCATAGATCATCAAAAGAGAGTTATTTAGATTAAGACAGTGTAGCAACTACAACTGTAGAATCAAATAATAATTTCTTCTACAAAGTGTATTGTTTTAGTTACGCCCAGGTTCATCTACAAACTTAGAGATGCACATTTTAATGAACAATTATCATATGCCAAGGAGATTAAGAGAAGGATAAAGCACTGATTATAACTGAGAAATAGAAACAAGCATAGAAATAAAAAGCTGGAATTTTGCAGCTTGGAAGAAGAAAAAGAAGATTCAATAAATACAGCAAACTGCACGTGACTGATGAGAATCAAATTGATTGCCCTAATTACTTTTGTGCAAAATTATCTTTTCAGTACAGAGTATACCCATTAATTCTTACTAATGAAATTAAGCTTTCTCAATTATCTGTATTTATACAACGGTTATGCTTGGTGCTGATCAATAACGGTCACACAGCAGTGAACATTATTAAAGTCCTTGGATAACTGGCCAGAGCTTTCCTGTAAATCTCCAGTACAGTCCAAGCAGAAAAAGACAGTAAATGGAACTATAAACTGAAAGGGAAGAAAAGGAAACATTATTTTTTGTAACATAATACTAACTCAGGTTTGTTGTGTGATATTATCTGCAGTGCTTTTAGAAGGCTAAATAGACAAATAACATTTATAGCTATGCAGTGTCAAATAACTGAACAGCTCCAGCTTCAAACCTCCAGAAGGAACACTCCTGGTCTGGGATGGAATCCTGCAGCATGATTATTCTTTCACCTTGATTAGCACCATGGCATGCTTGAGCAGGAGGTGACAGATTAGATACATCCTTGGTCTGATTCAGTACAGCTAAATTCTCTGCTCTTTCTTAAAGCCAGAGCATCAAACATGAAAGTTTTTGTGGAAATGGAAATTTATAGAGTTTACTCCGAAATTTTGCAGTTCAACTACACAGACAAAAATATATTAAAAATATATATCTATGGTTTTATTTGTTCAATATCCATATTTTTCATACTCATGTCAGTCATTCCTTTAGATACATGCACAACAAAGGTCTGTCCTACATCTCATTAAATACAGACATTTGTATCCAGTAATATTTTACATGGCAGACAAATTGGAGGCCAGTTTAGAATCTCCAGGCATATAGTCTACCAGTTCAATACAAAAATAACTTTGTTAACTCAAGTTAGAAAACAACTAACACATTAGTATATTCCTTCTAGCAGAAATTGAATTTGTAGTCCTGGGAGAGTGAAAGATGAGGCCTCGTGTGGACCAGTAAAGACCCGTGCCCACACACATTACTGGAACTGACTAGATTCCATCACTGAAGTAGTGCTGCATGTCAGCTTATAAGAGAAGCATCTCTACTGCATCTAATTGTTAAATTCAAGGGACATTTAAACAAATGATTTACTAGTTAGAAATTGTATTTTTGATTCCTGTAGCAGAGGCTGAATGAAAATGAAAATGCACATTTTAATTTAAGCTCTGATCCAATTCTACAAAGTTACTGCTTGATAAATTCTTCTGGTTGTCTAAGCCTATCACACTTGGTACAGAAATAGTATTAAAAAAATCCTTGTAAACTTTTTTTTTTTAGCTTTCTCAGCTTTTAATATATAAATTAGGCTAAAAGCTTGCAGACACCACATAGTTTATCCCCATTGCCCATAGCACGTACACTCTATGAAACAACTGTCTGAAACAATTTCAACAGTCTAAATAAAGGTCTGCTTACGCTGTAAAATACTTCAATGCGTCACTACCCATGGACACTTCATGTCATGATGCTTGTTATTCTTCTCACTGAGCTTCTTCCCTTCACCTTCCCTCCCCACTTCCATTTGGGCTGCAGCAGCTAAACTAAAGGTTGATTTAATGTAAGGACTCAAATGGATGTATTCCACTGTCACTATGTGGACAGTTTTGAATGTCCTTTCAGGATCTTTTAGATTGCTTCTGCTTGGACAAGAAACTTGAGTCCTGATTTGGGCATCTATAGGATATGATTAGCACTATATTAGAGCACTAATGTTAGGACACTTTCTCATTGATCCAAATTCCCTGCCTCATCCCAGCTGGCACATCAGCCAAAGGAACTCGTCATGTAGTTTTCAAGGTCATGCTGCAACCTCTTGGTTTTGCTGCCAAGCTTCCTTACTACTTATTTCTATATTTAGCTTTTCCTTAGCTTAAATTCTTTTGTATAAGCTTCTTGATACCACTTTTAGCATTCAGGTGCCAAAATTTCTTGGTCTATGTTGCTCAACTTTAGCTTCAGTCTAAATATTCCACTGCTCTCCTGGCTGTCAGTAAAGGATTTTGCTTTACTTTTCAGCCTGAACAAATAACAGCCATTGTGTTCAGCAGCTTCACTGACGACTCATCTTAACTCATACTAATATATATATATATCCACACATATATATATATGTATATGCATTTATATATATATATGCACACAGATGTATGAATGTACATACACATATATGTGTAATCTTTTTTACAGGAAAGGTATCATATTTCCTATTGGTGCCCATATCTTCACTGTACTCAGGTTTTTGAGTACCTAACAATTAACTGCTGTGAGATTGTTTCTGAGGAAATACTGAGTCTGCCTTGTTCCTCTGTGGTTTCCCAGCTTCAGTAGTGTCAGCCAGCCAGTGCAAAGAGACACAATGTCTCCAGACAGCCTGTATATGCCATCTCCAGAATATGGACTTTGCCAAGTTAATAAGGGATGAGAGAATCCCATTTGGTTACTAATGACCATTTCTTTCCCCTGCTGAGATGCAGATTCCTCTCAACCTCCTTGCTCAGCACACAGCTTGGACTGAAGTGCTCCAAGCACAGCTGTCTTCACCTCACAGGTACTGAAGACATTAGTGTAGTTCTAACAATCACATATAGTTTACAACTTTTATGTATCAAGTGGTAGTAAAAGATGGGAGACTAAAAGTCACAAAAAGTCAAGCAAGATTTTTTCCTATCCTTACCCTGGTGGAAGTTAGAAATCAATTTTCACAACATTTAGATTTTTTTCTGCATACTCCTGAACAGGTATTTTACTAGCTATTGAAAGTAGGATCTGCTACCTGCCCCTTTTTTTTCAGTTTGGGGTTGTTCAGATGCTTGTGTTTATCTGGCCTGTCCCTTAACGTCCAGGCCAAGCAGAGCCTTGCCATTAGATATGGCAGTCAGCTCTAAGCTTCATAGGCTACTTCTAATGAAATACTGCAGAGTGGAGCCACAATTTCAAAAGCATTTATAATTAGTTAGTGACATGAAATATGAATGGTCTCTTTATGATGACATTTAACGGCTGTCAAACTTGTGACAGGACAATTGCAAAGTCTGTTCCTTTCCTGTCCCTGTTCTGTAAAGAAGAAGTAGCTGTGTAAAAAAACCTCATAAATGTGTGGATGACCAACAGATAGTAAGTGATAAGAGAGAAATAAGTATTATTTCACAGTAAAATATGCATTATGCTGGATATAGTGTTCTCTGAGAAGCCGTTAGTGCTCTAATTGAAAATGAAAAATAGACCCTATACATCAGATGAGAAAAAGACCTTTCCTCTTTCAGCTCATTGCAAACACCTCTCTCTACAAAGTAAAGCAGGTCCCTTATGAGACAGATGCCCATTAGTATTGCAGGCAAGGCTAACTTATTTCAAAATGTATAAAAGACACAGCAGTTGATAAAATACTCTGTCTTCAAGGAACAAAGTTAAAAGCTTTTGTTCTATAGCAAAGCATTCAGATTTTAAGAAAATAAATAAGTTACAAAGCACCTCTTTAGAAGTTGAAAGTTCAATCCCTCTCATTTCACAGTTCTTTATTCTTAAAAATAAACCAGAAAAATTTATATACAGCCTGGGAGTGGCAGGAGGAATGATGCTTTCGGGTAAGTCATGGCAAGTTCTGTATGTCTCCAGTGAGAACTGAATCACTCCACACACAATTTATGTGGTAACTACAGTCAAGGAACTGCAGTCACACTGGAGCTACCTCCTTAGCACCTTCTTCTTCCTGGAATCAAGTGAGTGGTTCGTTCAGCTTTGTCTTCTGCCTCCTTCCTTCCTCTCTGCCACATATATGTGGGCTGTCCTCCATTCCTTCCGAAGGTTTAGTCTGAACTGTGTTTAAGGCAACAAGAACATTTCCACAGCCCTCATATCACCTTGGATGACCCTTAAAAACTGCAGCTGTAGATTATGTCAAACTGAACAAAGCCCAAAATCATCCCTGCAAAACTAGGAGCTCAGGAAGATCCAATGCAGTAACAGAGGTTTTGGGATCCCAGCGTCACAACTCCTTTTACTGAAAATATTTTGGAAATTAAATGAAAGCTCTGTGAAAAAAAAAGCAGCTAAAATTGGCCAATCTACTAAGTTTAAAGTAAAATATGTGCACTTTTGCTGTTACTCTTCCTCCAGAGATTAGGCAATCATCTATTGAACTATTTATTGTTCAGTATTATAATTTACAATACAAACTTCACCAACGTTCCAAAAGAAGGATCAAAAAAAAAAAAAATCCTTTCAGTGCCTTTTTGATGAAATAAAACTTTTCCAGAAACACTAAAAAACGTAGAAACTAAGTTCCACTGAACTCCGTATCTGCAATACCTACTGGAGAAGAGAAAAATACCCATCTATACAATCCTTATTCACAATGAAATTTAACTTTAGATTTAACACCCCTCTGCCTCCTCATTTGAAAATATTTTCATACCATTTTGTCAGTGCAATCTCTGCTGTGTTACAGAACCATTATCTGCCACTAGCAGTGAAATAAACCACTGCTTCTGACTTGCAAAGTCCGACAATATTTTTACATATAAAAGAGAAATACAGCTGAAAAAACAGGGCTGCATTTAAATGTATGTAGCAGGTACAACATCCCAGCTGGAAACTGGATTTGATGGTGAGTACCAGAGATGGACTATTTCCTGTGGGTATCACAGTGTAATAGAGCAGCAGTTGAAACAACACTTTCAGTAACACATTATGCGAACTTCATTTATCTATTCAATGAAGAGGAAATCTACTTAAGCCAAAGTGCCAAGATATGCTATTTCTTTTGCCTGAAATGCATTTTTTACATTGCCATACAATGGAAAATGTGTTGTAAATAACAAACAATGTATTTGATCTCACAGCACACTTAATTCAGACAGTGAGGATTTTAACTGAAGTTTCTGTTGGTTTAGGTATGGAGGAGGTTTTCTCTTGTTTTTTCTTCTTCAAACTTCATGGCCACTTTAAAAATGATGTATTCAAGAGGTGTTAAAAATACCTACACACATCACAGTTGTCTGTCAGCAGCACTGTCCTGATTTGGACTAGGATAGTGTTAATTTTCTTCCTAGTAGCTGGTACAGTGCAGTGTTTCAGATTCAGTATGAGAATAATGTTGATAACACACTGATGCTTTAGGTGTTGCTCTGTAGTTCTCACTCTCAGCCAAGGATTTTTCAGTCTCATGCTCTGCAAGGAGTAGATATACAGGGAGACAGGAGAGCACATGGCCAGGACAGCTGACCCAAACTGACCAAAGGATATTCCACACCACAGAAGGCCTGCCTAGTTTGTAAACTGGGGGGAGTCAGACAGGAGGGGCTGATCCCTGCTTGAGGATGGGACAGGCCTTGGTCAGTGGGCTGTGAGCAACTGTATTGGACATCACTTTTCTTTCCTGGGTTTTGTTTCTTTCTCTCCTTTTAAAAATTATTATTATAATTTTTATAGTTATATTTTACTTCAATTATTAAACTTTTCATATCTTAACCCAGGTTTTACCATTTTTTGATTCTCCTCCTTGCCCCACTGCAGGGGGGGGGTGTTTGAGCAAGCAGCTGAGCAGTGTTTAGTTGCTGTGTGAGGTTAAATGATGATGAGGCACATAAATGCATATAAAATATACCTGCATTCCATGTAGCACCTCTGTCAGCAGCAGGGGGGGGGCAGTAGTACTAGAGGGCTACTTTGTGCATTGGAAAGAAAACTATTTCCAGTTTGCTGTGACCATAATTGTGATGAAGCAAGCCCTCAGCATTTCTGTGCTTGACCAAAGCAGCACCACTTATGCAGCAGCTGACTGCTGAGTACCAGGGTTCTGGGAAAGATCCAAATCACAGCTGTCCACAACAGTCAGACCACACCAGAAGGAAGAGCACAACACGTATCTTTACCTCACTAGGACCTCAAATTTCTTGTTAAATATTATGATGTATTATGATAGTATTATGATAGTACTATAGATAGTACTATAGATAGTACTATAATAGTATTTCTCAAGATAACAAGAAATGACATGGTATTCAAAATTCTATCATGAAAGCTCTCGAGTTTTGATGTCAGTATTGTTCCACACATAAATAACAGAGTTGGACTAGACTCAGACCACCTACACCTGCAGGCATGTCATCTCAATTGACATAAAATACAGGATGAAAAAAGATGTCTAATTTTTTCCTAGATAAAGAATTAGTAAATTGCATAAATGTAACAAGAATATTTAGCAAAATGAGCCATGATTTCATAGTTTGTAATCACTGAATCATGTCAGGTCAGATGCCCATTGTGTGATGCTATATATCATCAACAGCTATCCTGCTTTATTTTCATGGAAACACAAAGGCAGATGAATAATATTTGCATTTTCTGAATTTATCAAAATCAAAGTACAAAAGCTTATGCAAGAGATGTCTTCTGTGATAGGAAAGAACCAATAAGAAATTGAGAGCTGATGGACATTTATAGAGGGTAAAACATTCTGAAATTTCCTGTGAGGAAAAGGTGTACTATAGTACTATATTTATTTCTCGTATTTACTACCTTCTCAACAGACTGTTAAAAGACACAGAGCTATAAAGGGCCACTCTTCTTCTATGACAGCACTCTCTAGTTTACACTCACTGATGATTTTCCCAGAATAAGAAAACTTTCCTGGTACTATTATAGTAAGGAAAAGAGGGAAAATAGCACCATATTTTGGGTTTTAGGTTCCTTGTTGTTATCAAGCAATATTCACAAATCTTTGTGGTCTTCAAAGTTTACTTATACTTCACGTTTCCTTTCTAATCAACAGGTTCAGGTGATCCAAGTAGCAGACGTAAATTTTCTTAGTGTGAACATTTCAGACATGCTGCCCAATTCACAGTAAAGTGCTTTATTTTCAGTGATGCATGGCTGTGGTTTTTGATTGCGTGGGGTGCTATGAAATCACTTTTTGTGATTTGTGAAGGGCACAGACAATCAAACAGAACTTTTATGTCATTACCACTACATAAAAGCATATGTTCACTATAACATTCCAGAGCTGTAGGAAAGGCCAAAGAAAAGAAAAGCAATATTTGATTGTTTACTCACCCCATTTATCCCATATTTATGTGGGATAGATAAAGGAGCTATAAAAAGGCTCCAGCAGCACAGCACATTTAACTCTTGCTGTTGAAAGTCTAAAGCACATTAGGCAAGTATCAGAACAATGTAAAAAAATATATGTTGTTCCTTTTCCAGTACAGCCTATATTCCAAAACAATGCAAAACACAAAGTGGAAAATATTTAGGAATATGTATTAGGTTTATATGCAAAGTGTTGTGTGTGTATTCTATTGCAGTTAAAAACCTGGCTTTGCTTAGGCAAATAACCATTTCTGTGTGAATCTTTTAACAAATAACCCCAAGATGTTCCTTATAGTTTTGGTCTATTGCAGTGGGAGGTGGGATTATTTATCATCTGTGCTAGTAGCTGCCTGGAATTCTGCAGACTCCCTAGTTAATTGTATACTTAATTGCACTTCAATAACATATAATCTGCATTAGGCTTTAGGCAACAGAGAGAAATGTGTGGTTACTACATAGGTATGGCATGTATTTTCATGTCTGTTGTACAGATGATTGTGGGGGTCAGTGGGCCCGTAATACAAGGGGTAGAAATCCTCTCCAGGTTAGGGTGAACTAAGAAGACCTTTCCTAGGATGCTGTTTCATTATGCAAAACGTATCCCAGTTCTGCTTCCCCAGCTGGCCTCCCTGCCCCTTTATACCTTATCTGTTCCTTCCCTAGAAAATTCCCCCTTCCCCACTCTCCCATCGGACCTTGCTCCCTGCCCCTCCCTCAGATTTCCCACTGACTCCCGCACCCCCGTCCCGCCTATGTACCGCCCCCGTCCCTGACGCCTTCCCTGGCCCCGTTTATAACCCAGAACTTTCCATCCTCTGCCAGCCTTTGCCCCTGGGCCCTTCACGCCTGGGGCTCAAATAAACCTGTGCGTGCAGTCCCACACGAGGACCCTTCCTGCCCCTTTGCCGGCGGCTTGTCGGGAAGCTGTCCGGCGCGTGTGTCCGGCTGAGTGCAGGGGCTGCCGAGCGCCTCCCTGCTGCGGTCAGCTCCGGGAGGTCCGAGCACCCCACCGGAACACCCCCCCTTTCCGACAGACGGTCCTTACTCCGTTATGGTTATGGATCTTTTACTCAGTGTCATGGTTAACATGGGCAGTGCTTATGACACTTGATACGTCTTCACTTGGAATACACAGATTTTTATCAGGCCAAGAATATGTACAGCCACTTTCTAATTCAATACAGTACTTTATCTTTTAGCCAAAACTACTTATTAGCTTTGGCATGGGACTTCTTTAAATTATGTCCTCAGTCTATTATCCACTATTTGATACACAAGATAGGATAGTTTTTTCTTAAAGGCACACTAGCTTCTTTGTATCAAATAGATGTTTGCAAAATATGTTTTTAATTAAAGCTTGCCACCTATAATTTATTAAAAATCCTTCAATCAATTGATGACCATAATTGTCAAGAATTAAGTCTTGAAAAGACAACCATGAAGCTAGCTCGGATGGATGCAGCTTAAAAATGTAGATTAAAAGTTGTCATGAAATATGCTGATACTATAAATCAGGTTCCTACAGTGATAGGCGTTCACCCGAACAGTCTGTGTGTGTTGAGAATTTGGTTTGGATGTCTGGAGATAACATAACCACGTTGCTAAGGTAACAAGTGTTGGATTGTTTGGGTTTTTTCTTGGAAGAACGAACAGGCATATACAACCAGTATAAAATAGGCAAGTAATATCTTGATACCTGAGGGCTTTCCTGCTTTATATTTGGCACTTTTGATAGATGCTTGATACTCATCTTTCACAGCTGATTACCCATTTCCTCATTTAGAAAATCCATTAGAAACAAATTGTGTAAAAAGGAGAAATAACTGAAGATTCAGAAGAAAGAGCAAACTGGCCCATGCAGGCAGTGCTACAGTCCTGCTTGGCTGCTGCATCCTTGGGGAATTGCTGAGCACTTTTGTGCAAGGCATAGCAGAGAACGTCAGTGCAAAGCAACTCATATATCAGGGAGATCTAAATCATTGCATAAATAGAATAAGGTAGCACTGTGAATATTAAAAAAAAAAACAAACCCAAAAGATCTGATTCCATTTAAAAAGTGAATTACACTGGAAGCTTTTACCCTTTTGCATTTATTTTCTGTGAATTGTGATATTTTATTTGCATGAATCTTCCTGAAAATTATATTTAAAAATTGAATTGTAATGGGAAATCTCAGAGCCTAGAGAAAATTTAGTTACCCTTAGCACCCAAATCAGTATCCTAATATTCTGTCAATTAAATGAGCTAGAGAAGAGATTTAACAATAAACACCTTGCTTCATGTGCCTAAGACAGCTCCGGTCTGGGATCAGATGACATTACACTGCAGCACTGCTGATGTCTCATTGTGAGGTTTTATTCAAAGAAGGCAGAGGCTGAATAGAGGTTTCCATTTTACCTAAAAGCAGGTGCCCTTTTCCACTACAATCTTTTTTCCTTTGCATCCTTCCTCCTATCCAGTGCCTTTCTCCTCCCAGAGAAAGAAGCATTAAATTAGGATTCATAGAAACTTGAATAACCTACAGATTTGAATCAGACATTTATAGGAACAAATTTAGCTATGGCTCTGAGGTTTTTATTCCCTATAAATCCACTATTTGCACTTCTGGTAAATTATCATGTTTCCATCTACTTTGAGGCAATTCAAAGTTATATTTTTGGGAAGTGAGGTCAAAGACAGAAGGGCAATTCCAACCCGTCCACAGGCGTCATCACTGCAAAAGGAAGAGCTGCTTATAGTTTAATGAATAGTGGTCAGTGCTTTCCCAAGCTAATGAGCACCACTAGGTCATGTTTTAGTACATGATTTGCTGTTGAGAAGTCTCTTTTGGCCATGAGAGTCATTAGTAACAGGGTAACAGGAGGTGACAGCGTGAAATGGGGGTGAAGGAGTGAGATACAATGGAAGTGGCAGCATCTCGTGCTGGAGTAGAGGCAGAGCAGAAGCTGTGTGAATGGCTGACATGGACATGAGGAACAGATCACTGCATTGATGAGAAGAACTGGGGAATTAGATTGGGAGCAGTAAAGAGAAATGAAGATTAAGAGGCAAGGACAGGTGGAAAAAGATGGGCAGAACACGGGTGGAAGATTGGTGAACTGGTAGTTTTATGCCAGGAGAAGGAACAAACTGATAGCAAAGGAGTGTGAAAGTCCTACATGCACAAAAGAGAGAGCCTGCTCTCTGAGATGCAAGAAGGGCTGGGATAAGAGACCTTGGGACTTGACTTTGGTAACTCCAGAGCCATTCTCACTGTGGCCCAGCTTGGCAGTGGACATCGTGTACAAACCTCCAAGCTTCTCTCATCATCCTCTCATTCAAGTCAAATGCATTCCTTTTTGCTGAAATTCTTTCCAACTGCAATGCATTAGGGCAAAACAGAATGACAAGGAATCACTGTGAAGGAAATTGAGATTGCAGCCTGATCTAAACTACTTGCACGATTACATCATACCAGTTTATGAGCTTTCCATACTCCAAGCCATAAAAAATCATCTGCAATCAAACCCAACCATTTGAAACATTAAAATAATGAAGTACAAATATACTTCTGAATACATAAGACATTTAAAAAGAATCATTTGAAAATGATGTCTTCATGCAGCACACATTGTTAGTCTACAAATTACGTCTACTACAGGAGTGTGGTAGCTTACTCCTTCACATGAAAAACAAGCCTTAAATTATACATAATTAACCCCAAAAATGTTTGTGTGTTCTAAAGATTAGTTTGAGCACTGAAGATTTAAGTTTTTGCATTCTGAATAGAATAAATTTATTTTCACTAGAACTTCACCTGCCTTTTTCAACTTCAGGTACTTGAGATCTGTCAGAAATACAAAAATAGTACATGGAAGTTTAAAATACAGCATTTGAAGCTGTTGCAGACATTTTGAAAAAATACTGTAATAACAGAAAAGAAGAAAACAGAAATATTTAATAACATGCCAAGCAACTGACCATCATATGCTGCTCACATAAAGAACTACAGGTATTCTATAATGATTCCGACAATTACTGTTATTATTTTCCATATTCAGTGATCATGTATTCAAAAGTTGATCTCAAGAAAACAAACGTGGAACAAAACATATCTATAACAGTTTATATTAAATGCAAGGTGTCTTGTACATCACTGAGTTTGCTCAACAAATCTCAAAAGCAGTGCCCAGTGTTGAAAGTACAACGTTGCACAATGCTCTTGTCCTCAGATATTAAGAAGTTATTTCATACAGGTCTTTTGAATGCCTTTTGCCTTGAAAATCATCTGGTTTTCACTTAATGTCTCCCAAATGATCCTTCCACTAAAAAGTTAATTTAGCTCATTGATACTTTTGATGCCATCTGAATATTTTTTTATTGTTTTTGAAAGGGAAAAATACTTTTAGAAGAATGAGCCTAATTAATTATATTGATAATGACAAATATTTTGTTTAACATTCAAGCAACTTGAGCTTTCCTGTTTGCTTTGTGAGAGGATATTGTTGTTTTGGAACCTATGATTGAAACCAAACCTTCATGGCCAAGTAGAAGCACCAGTGGAAGACCTTGTCCCTGTACAGATATGCACCAGCTTATTCATAAGCTGAAAATTCACTTCAGGTTTTTTTAGCTAATAGAATTGGTAATTAGCAAAACCAAATCAAGTTCTGCACATTTGCTCTCCTGTTTCTTCTCTTTTTTCTTTTTTTCTTTGGCTGTTACCTGGAACATTTAAATTGCACAACTGCCCTCACTACTGACTTCCCATCTGAAACCTTAATTATCATTAGCAATCATTTATGATATAAAAACATTATATTCTAATTTAAGGCTAGTAAAGTGCTATAGAAAGAAATACATGCTTATGAAACAAAGTTTCTTTTATTAAAACCATTTCAACACTTTTCAACAGCCACTGAATATAAAAAAACCATTCCAATCAGAACACTGTGGATTCTTTAAGAAGATTTGGAAGAAGAAAAAGAAAACCCTTATTTTAGGCTGATAGGGTATTATGTTGCATACCATGCTTAAAATGCTGCACAGCAGAGAAATACTTGTCCATGCATTATTTCTATTCTCCATTTGAATACTGTCCTAGGTTGACTTGAAAATGGTAACTCTGAACATATCACATAGCTGTCTCTAAGTAATTAGTACATTTTTTTTTCCTTCAGGGATAAACTGTAAAATGTAAATTATGTGGATACTTGGATAAAAACCATACCCAAATTTCTACAAGATGTTATTCATGAATCTTTGCATCATGCTGGCCTACTCCTCCAAGTACTCGAAGGACCCATCTGTAAACCAGGATGGGCTAAAACTTGTTGATTTGCTTACAATTAATTTTTAAAAAGCTTGTGACTCCAAGATACATGTGTATCCTAAAGAATTTTCAATGGGATTTCAAACCAGGTCTCCTGAGTGGGTGAACAGCTGCCAGCTGAGTGACTGGTCAGCCAGGCTCCAGTTTGTCTTAGCCTTTGCGTTTGGGCTTTGGCTAAAGACAGCTGAAAAGAGACAAGTCTTCTTTTACAAAATGAAGCAGGCTACCTTGGAACTGTCCCAGTTTTCCAGAACTGCTTGGCTTCAGTTATATGCATCTGATCACAGAAATGTAAAAACAGTGAAATGACATTTCTTTCAGTCTTGAGGTTTATGGGGGGGTAGGGAGAGGGGGAGAAGTTTTATATGTCCCATCTATCAAAATAGCAGGAGGATTCTAAATTTTGAATAACCTTGATTCAGATGGAAAGCAGCAAAACAGCTCTATCTGAAGTTTGAGAAGAAGCTTCACATTACCATCACAGAGCTGACAAGAAGTGACAAACGTTTGCTTCATCCTATAAGCTTGTTTGAAAAACCAGAAGGGACAAAATGCAATGTGTCTATCACAGGCATGCTGCTCAGGATTCAAGTGGTAACTCATAATCTCAAATACGGAATTTTAAAATGAAAAAAAACCTGGGTGTCCATTTCTATTAAACTAGGACAAGATGCAAACTCATTGTGATAGCCCTGTCATCCAGTCTTATCCCCAGCTCCCAAAACTTGCACAAAGAATGTTGCAATCAGCTTCTGGATGACACAAAATCTCTCAGGCCCTGACAGGCATAATCCTTTGGTAAAATAGGCTTCTTTACCTGTAATGCTATCACCTGTCAAGAGAAGTGATGTGATGCCACATCAAGGACAACATATAATATGATTCAGATATAGAATTTTTAAGAAAAAAATACCTGGTTTGTATAAGTAATCTGATTTAGAGATTTCTGACAAGTGCTGTAATTATTTGAAGTACTTATGACAAAATGACATAATGTATCAATATCGTAAAGATATCTGCAAGGTGACTAGTCAAAATAATTGTTATTAAACCACTCCCTAGTTACTGTTTAGATGATGATACAGTAAGAATGACAACACAATGCAGTTAGTGACATTTAGAACTCTTGGAAATATTTCAAATGTCTCTGTAGTCATGTATATGGAGAAATAGTTTCTGTTTTGATTTTGACATTACAGAGGTGTTTAGTACTGTTTCTTTCCCTGTGGTCCTGTCACTGAGAGTCTCAAGCCTTGCACAAGATGTCCCATTAGTCTAATATTACTGCTCTGTCCTGTGTATTTTCTAGAAGAGACATATAGCTCCTGCCATTGTTTTAGATGAATCTGGGTCCTTTCATAGTGTCTCAAGATGATTGAAAAAATAGTATTGTCTAATGTTTTTTACATCATTTCTCTGCAGGATTTCTGACAGTTCACTACATTTACCCATTTATTCCATAGATGTACAGACTTTTAAGTAAAGAGAAGACCCCTCTATGATCATCCAGCTCATCCTCCTGCACAAAACAGAACCCATAATTCAGGCTGACAGATTAAAAAAATGTGTTAAAAGCACAGCCTATCATTAAAAAGAAAAACAAAAAATTTGTTTTCTAATTAATGACTTTAAGAGTCAGCAACTCCATCATATTCCTACATAAGGATCATAGAATGACAGAACGGTTTGGGTTGGCAGTGACCTTAAAATTCATCCAGTTCCAAACCCCCTGCCAGTTTCAACTTTGCTTTGAAAATACGATGTCTGTTAATGGTCTCTGCTAGTGACGTATTTAATGTCATACACATGTGATAAAGGATCTGTTTGATCCAGTCACTTCCCACTTGAAGGCAAGCTTTAGAGCTCTCTCATAGTTAACTTTTCACATGGCATAAATTACATTTGGCTTCACTACGTTGCCAGTCCAGTTATTTTCAGAATTATATTTTTCAAGAGTACATTGTCACCTCTCCCCTCCCTCACTTAAGTATGGCAGAGCTTTTTATTCCTTGAGGCATGACTTTTCATTTTAATTAAGAAAAGAGCCGAATTTTCCATGTGAAAAACTTGCAAAACGATATAAACTTCTCTACTGAATTAAGACCTTCTTTAAGACATACTATTTTTTTCATTCAGCCTTTTAGAAGACCTTGTCCTCTGACCAAGCCATAAACACCATGCTTTTTATTACAGTATTTTTTACAGACTCTACTATAAAACAAAAATGACATTTCCACAAGGCTATAGATTTTTCTCTATTTTGAACACAATCTTTGGTCCATAGCCTTACTAATGCTTTTAAATAGATAGTAATCAACTTCTAATATATATGACTGTCTGCTTGTGGGAAGTGCAAACGATCGTGGCTGGAACCCTTCTGTTAGTTCTGTATACAACGAGCATATCAATTAAAATAAAAGCTTTGAAAATGTATATCTGGACTCACATATTCATCTTCTACATGGACAGTTTACATCAGACACACTGATCTAAGCACAGCATTGTTCAACACACCTTTAACATACTCAGTTCATCAGTCGAGGGTACTTATTGAATCCTCACGGTGCCGACAGACTCATGAGTGTAGAAGAAGTATGACCACCAGAATGCACCCTTGAACTTGGGAGGACAGTACACAGTAGATCATTATAACAGCTATTTGAGAGTCAATGCCTTCTGGTATTTTAATAATTCTGGTTAGTATTATAGTAAAAATAATGTACTTGAACTTTAGAAAATGCTGTTAAAACTTGCGTAGCACCTTCAGAATTTTGTCCTCTCCACCTAAAACTTATTATATGAGAAGACTGATTCATCTATTCATTGGATTTTATACAGCTATGACAGTTCTTTGCAGAGGATGAAAAATATTCACCTCCAGAGCTTTCATGATCTAGCTGAAAAAAACCCAAAACAAAAAAACATTCTAGTATCTCTTTAATTTTTAAATACTCAGAGGCTTATAGACCTGACATTTTGTAATTAGAACAGAACTACTCTTTCAAGCCTTCCAAATAACTCCTATTCTCTCTTTCAAATTATATCTGTCTTGCAGGAGAAAAACCCCAACAGTTAAACATTTTCAAAACACTATGTTCACAGAACAGACAGCACACAGCCAGACCAGCCATCAGGGAACAAATTCTGAGCTCTGGGTTCCTACACTTGTATCCTTAATTCTCTGATGATGGATCCCACCACCTGTCTTGTGGTACCATGCTTAGAAGCTCATGCTGTAGCTACTGTAGCTATTCAAGTATGACTGGGTGGCTACACGGAACCTTAATGAAAGAGGCTGAATTCTGGTTGACTGAGCTGAGATTTTTTTCTTACAAAGAGCTGCTGACTGCCACAAGACTTGCAAGAATTTGTACATCTTTATTTCAATTGAAATTGGACAATTTGTGAGGAAAATAGCATGACTGCACTCTGAAAATGTCACACCAAGTACTAAAGATCTTAGAGAGTGAAGAACTTCTGTAGCTGAGAATCTTTCCCTTAAGATTTGCTGTTTAACAGGGAGCCTAAGAGGCAGTGACCAATCTGATCAGCATAGGTGACCCAGGGAGGGTGAGTATGAAAGGTTATATAAAGACCTTAGAATTGATGAGCACTCAAATGCAACCAAAAAATGAAACACATGTTCATGAAGTGAACAATCAATTTCATTCTACAAGAGCCCAAATTTCCAAAAGACTTCACAATTTGGAGCTTTTTAGACAGCTGATGCTAAAGGTGACCACACAGGTGACCACAGCACAGCTGGCATTACCAAGGCTCTTGAAACATGGAACAGTGTTCCAAAAATACCCAAAGGCTGTAGAGGTTTTTTTAAAGCACACAATAACTCCAACAACGTAAAACCCAGTGTCATCTTATGTGATCCTCTTCAGTTGATCCATGTTACCAACCAGAGCTGCCTCGATGTTGTCTGAGCAAATGCCTAAACAGTAGTACAAAGAAACAGCAAACCAAAAACATATCAGAAAGGGAGATAGGATAATTATCAGGTAAATTGTAGCTAGAAACAATGAAAACTTTTTTAGGAAAGGACAGAAAGACGAAAGCAGAAAATATTGAGTAATTCAGAAATATGTATGGTATCTCAAAGTTCAAGAGTGAGAATCATGTTTATCAAATGTGTTTGCATAAAGATAAAACAGGAGCAAAACATTAGCAATGTCACAGTAGGAACCTATTTCTTATAATCTGCTCAGAAGAAAATAAAAAATACTTTGTTCTGGGAAAAAACCAAACAAAAAAAACCAACCCAAAAGAAGCAAAGGCTGTGTGCTCCTAAAAGTAAGTATTTTTGCCATGGTGTCTCTTGGAAAAGCACATCAGCAGCACACACAACTGTCCACTTTGATGTCAAACCCAGCTCTTGGGAGGTACATGAAGCAAATCCTTCTGGGAAAGGCTTCAGTACATTTGATTAGTGAGGAGGAAATAATTTCAGGATTTTAACAGCCAGTGTGGCTGCTTCAGAATCTCTTTTGTGATCTAAAAAGCAAAAAAGTATCCTTAGACTGAAACCCCAAACCTCTATTATGATAAGATAGCTTGTTTTTATGCCAATATAAACAACAGATAGAGAAATAAGTCAAAATTTTTTATTTATTTAAGTTCATAGACCAAACTTTTTAGAGTACCCTACTCCTGGAACCTCAATATCTGAAAACCTACTGAAGAAAGTAAAGGGCTAGAAGAATAGGAAAGGGAATAGCCAAAGAACTGATGGACTGCCTTCCTAACTGTGGAATCATTAAAGAGTAAAGAATTACACAACACTTTATGAAATAATCAGCCAGTATTTTTGAGGGTGTGCACAAACAGGCAACAGTCACTTGACAAGAAAAATTGAGTTAAACAGCTACCATTTTTATTTCTTGATATTTTTAATAACTTCCCATTTCAAACAAACATTTCTTGTAGGAAAAATTATAAAGTTGGTTATCTATTGGTAAGTTTTTCCACTAGCTAACTTACTTTCAGTACTTATTTTATTTCTGCCCTAAATTTGCTGAACTTGAGCTTTCATTTCTAAGACATTTTTAATATATATATATTTAAACCTTTCCCTGGTAGACTGAAGGCTCATCTGTTAGTAACTTTCTATTACACTGACATTTAGAGAAAAATCTGATCACCATATTGTATTTGACAAATACTTCAAAACTTACATTCTTGAATATTTCCTCTATGAATTACATTTTCTCTTTAATCTTTCTTTAATCATTCTTCATTTAGCTTCTTGAACTCCTCTATGTTTTTAACATTCATCCTCAATTGCAGACATTGGAAATGAACACAGTACAGGGATCAGTATTGACAGAGTTCAAACAAGAATAAAAACATTAGAAGCCAGAACAATCAGGTGCCTGTTCTTCAAGCCCACTGTCATTAGAAACTCAAAGACAAAAAGGACTAAGAAAAGCTCATATTCCATATACAGATAGGTTATATCCTATGTTAGCACCATCCTTCCCTAGTGAGCCATTTACAATACTTCCTTCTGTAAAAACCTCTAGTCAGTGACAGCAGCTCCTGGTGAGACCCCAGCACTGGAGAGGTTAAAGTCCTGAACTGGGTGAATAGACATAATAAAGTCTTTCTCCTACTTGCTGTTAATTCATCACCATCATTTCAAGAAGTTTGGTTATGATTACAGCTGATTAATGCCTTATTTGTTGAGTTTAAATCACAGAGGAAGTAGTTCACATGAGCATCTGAAGGTATGTTATTAGGCATGTGTCCAAGAGTGGGCCAGCAAAAGAGGAAAACGACATGAAACACAGGAATTTACAAATTTCTTTGAGAAGGGCATTTAATTATATTTTTTAATTGGAGGGATGGAGAAGATGAGATTGTGAACTTCCACTTTCAAGTATCCAGCAAATTTTTTAGCTTCTTTACAAGAGCTTTTGTTTTGTTATTAAAAACTATTTTTACTTTAAAGAGTTTTTTTCTAATTAATATAGGTACTCCACTCATTTCTTCCTCCTGTACACTTTTTAAAGTAAAGTGTAAATCTGTTGAAGTTCCATATAAAGTTTGCTTTATCTGGGGCTGCATCATGGGAGTATTCGTGGATCAGCTGAAATAAATTTGTTTAGTTTGAAATGAAATAAATTGGCAGGCCATGGCTTCTGGGTCACTATCCTGGTCAGCTAAGTAACATGCATTTGCTGTGCCCCCTTTTTTACACACAGAACCAATCTAGCATGAAGAACTTTGAAGTCAGTCACTTACAGTACCTGAAAAGGAATGCACTTAAACTCTACTTATTTATTTACTAAACAGGTAGGGGCTGGTGTGCAAGCAAAAGGAAATGAGGAATCAGTGAATAAAGAAACCTGGCAAGTGGATTTAGAAGCTCAAATGCCCACTTTTTGTCCAAAGAAAGTGCATACACAAACATAGGAGGAAGGGAAATACCTCACTGGCCTAAACGGAATTGTCACTATTTTACTGTCATCTTTCAATCTTCTTTAAACTCTTTGGGAATCTGCAAATAACAGCAACTACATTCTGTTCATGGCATTTTAGAGGAAGATTGATGTATACTCTTCTCCTGTTCTAAATGCAGTGCTGGGATGCCACAACCCTTTGTGGGACCATGATTTTCAAAAGTAGCATAGAAACAGTACTGCAATCATTCAAAATTACACTGAGCTCTATAGTCCTCTATTACAGTAATTTTTCAATACTTCCCGTCCCTACTTTTACAGCACAGTTGCACTCAGAAGATCATAACAGGCCTTGGATAATAGAAATAATACCGGTTATTGTAATTCCTCTGACACAAGCTTGCCTAGCAGTAGCCAGAGCAGCCTCCCATTAACTTTCCATTATACTTAGTGTCATTTTGCTATTGCTGTGCTATTACTCTCAACACATCTCACTGCAAAAACAGCCTCTCTATTTTACAGTGAGGTATCAGCTAAACATCAGGGAACATCCTGTAAACAGACAGGGGAGTGTGCAGAGGCAAACTCAAGCACTAATTAGCAAGAAAACAGGCAAGACATGAAACAAGGAATCTCCTGCATAAAAGTGAATCCAACTGACCCCCTGGATTTTTATCAGAGTGATGAAGTATCTGGTGAAATAAAAATATTTCCTCACGTGCAGACACTGATTGAGTTTTCTTCTTGTGTTCATCTCCTGGTAACTGATTAGGTAAATTTTATGTGTTTTCAACTATGACAGGTTATAATCTCTAATATTGACTCAGTTGAATGGCCTCATCAGTAGAGTGAATTAGTTCATCATTCAATGTGTCACTTCTACCTGCTATGACATAATAAGGCCTTTTTTCTGATGATGATTTAATGAGAAGAGCTCAGAAGTGCAGCATATATTTTTCATATTCAAATTCACTTGTAACCCAAAATATTTTTTAAATAAGTGCTGGTTGATTGGTGAGTATGTTTCCTAAATAATGTTTATATGCCATGTGTAACAACACAATGACAAATAGAAATGAAGACTAAATCTAATTTTGAGAAAAATGCTTCTTTTAACAATCTGTAAGACACTTTGAACAAACTGTGAGATTATGATGGTTTTAAAAATAAATTTTTAAAAAAGGATACTGGATGGGAATTCAAGAATTTAGCTTCTTAGGATTTTTCATTTTAACAAACTAGCAGTTTTCTTTAAAATACAGACGGATTGGAAAGTAATAGATACAGCTTCTTACTTTTATTCACATTGCATATTCCTTTCATATAACTTATTGATATGAAATGGTTGCATTTTTGCTGGTAATGTTAAGAAACAGTAGACTAGGAATGCCAATTTATTTTGCAGCCTGAGAGGTCCATTCAAAACAATTTGTCTAGGACTCATTCAGCTTCATTGTTATACAATTTCCCTCCATGGTCACTGCAAGCTACTAGCACATTATTCAAGCAGATGTTAACCTGATGCAAACATTCGTGGGTTCAGCGGCTTAGGGAACAATCACAATTTACACCAGCTGACAAGCAGTCAAAAGAAATGGGCCTACATTCATATAAAAACAAACTGTATAAGTGATTTTTACAATTACAGAGAATACAAGTTGAAAATGTACACTTGCTGGAGAAATATGGTATGTATTTATTCAGTCCACCTCACACTGATGAAAGGCTGAATTATCTATTTAAAATGGTGCATTTAATACTCAGATTTATGATGGACCTGGTATTGTGGATACAACATACTTTGTTCTCGTAAGACAGAATTTCTTTGGGTCAAACCTGTATGCTTTCTATACAACAAGACTTTGAATATCATGGCCACTGCTAGAAATACATAAAAATGAATAATGCATTTTCCTTGGAAGAGACTTCAGGTAGAATGGGTTGAGAAATGCTATATGAAAAAACCTAAATGCATAAATGCAAAGGTACTTCAATCAAATTCTTCCCCTAAGCTTGACTCAGCCAGGGAAAACAGGTATGAGAAAAACAAATACAGATCCTATGTATGTTTCAGGTTTAATTTTCTTTTTTGTTGCTGTATAGATAAACAATAAATTTAAATTTGAAGGTTCTTTTGATAACATATAAGCAACTATTATGATAAATAACCATTCTTCAAATCATAAGGAAAAAAGTCGGCTTGAAACACTTCTGCAGACTTGCAGAGTTAGACTTTGAATTTAGATTTTGTTCAGCTGTGTTCTTCATGAATGCAAGTTTATATATTTGTATGCAAATCACATAGGTAGATGGTCACTAACCACTGACTTTTTGTACTATTACTACTTATTTGTACCTGCAGGTTGCCCAGAGAGGCAATCTCTCTCCTTAGAGATATTTCAGAATCCATGTGGACATGGTCCTGGGTACTCTGCCTTGGTGGCCCGGCGTGAGCAGGGGGTTGGACCTCTGGAGGTCCCTTCCAATCTCACCCAGTCTCTTACTCGGTATATGGAAAGATGGCTTCATCTACAAAAACTATAGTTGTTATTAAGATATCTAGTTATATAGCCATGTGGTTTAGATAAATGTGGAGCATTAACTATTACTTCAGTTGTCTGGTGATCTTCTAATAAAAACCAAAGATGTACCTAAAATACACTGAAAACACTGAATGCTACTTGAAGATTGGTTATGGTAAGGATGGGGTAAATGTTTCCTTAAAGAAAGATCTCCCAGTTAGGCTGAAAGAGAACTTGCTTACATTACCCACCTACATCACAGCAATTCATTTCACATTTGCATGTTCTATTTGTCAAACACTGAGATATTCTCCCCCCAAAGTTTATTTTAGTCATTACATGATAGCATATAGTCATTTTGGTATGCAGATATGAAAACTAGGAACTTAAGCTGGAAATAAAATGTTAAAAACCTGGTTCATATCTAAATTTCATTGTTCAGTGTGATAATTTGCTTCAGTCCATTCACCTTGCATGTGCCTCCCATTCCTCTCCCACTGTAATTACCTTCACTGTTTATTGCACACAAGCCATTTCTATTACTAATCCACACTATTTCCGCATGAGATATAGGAAACACAACAGCTGTTATTGATCTATATTTCAGTAAAGTATTTAATGTTATGCCTCAAGGGAAAATATTAGCAAAATGTTATAAGGTAGATCAGGACATTATTACAACTAGAAAGGAAAAAGCAAGTGAGAAAAGAAAAATCTAGAGCTTAGAAAAGGTTAAAAAAATTTCATTGCTTGAGGTTCAGTTTGGACCCATTTTGTAAAAAAATCCTCACTGTTAAAGAGAATTCTTTTTAATAAAAATAAAGAATGTTCTTGCCAACTGTGATGATGGAAGAAATTCCGGCTATTTCATGAATGCAGAAAAGCTCAGGATACCATACAAAAGAACTGCATATCCTTGAGGACTCATGTAACACAAACAGAATGGAGTTCAGTAGTGCAGCAAAGGCAAGGCTAGAGAATTGGAAACTATTAGCAAAAGCATGTTCTAGAATTGAAAGGACACAAAATAGAAAATATGAAAGAATCAAATGTTTGGCACTGTGGGATTCAGAGTGAGATGACCAAGTGCAATGCTGGAACACATCAGTCAGCGAGATGACTTAAAGAAGCACCACAGACATATAGAAGTGTTAGTGCTATTCAAGCTGTACTCCTCTGTGTAATTCATCCTGTGTATTCAAAGAATAGTACTGCAAACTGAAACTAGATTCAGTGATGAGTTCTCTGAATGATCAAGAAAATGGACTCTCAGCAAAGAGGACCAGCCCCTCATTTCTACCCCAGCAAAACCAAGGTCAAGTGTGAAAGGCAGATTCACTTTAAAGCAATCTGAAATCCCAGCTAGAAACTCAAAGCACAACTGGGTTTCAGAGAAGAAGAATTCAGGAGACACCTTTTTAGACAGTTTGATGCTGGTAACAGAAATTTTCTGTCTCCCTTTATGGGAGTGAACAGTAATTGCCTTTGAGGTAGGTACTTGCAGATATGGAGTATGTAACTGTAGAGAGCTTTGTTAGCAGTACATCAGCTAGGAAATTAAACAATTTCTATAGCACATCAGTAAACCAGGAACTTAGGAGATCGTATTTTTCTTTACACGTCTTGCTATGTTTTTTTTATAGCACAACAAAGATCTCTCATTTGAATTACATTGACAAAGAAGCCCATCACCACATCAGCTTATTACACCCAATTATAGAACCTGAGCTGCTTTGTTAAGGTATTCATTAACCTTTTCAGAACTTACAATAAGAAATCTAATCAAATAGAGGTGGTAGGGTGCATTCTGAAATGAGAAAAGTTGTCATGTACAGTAAAGTTTAATGCACTGAATTTTTTAAAATTAGCTAGTTTTATTAAATTGAATTAGGTGAATTTATTTTAATCAGCACCAGCTGCACAAAACAGGAATTATTTTGTACGGTAAAAATAGTATATGTTGTCTGGAAGGAGTGTTACAGACTATTTTGACTTGTATTCAAATTAAAAGGGTAGCACGTGTTAAATTTATTCATTTTAATTTTGTTCCAGGTGAATTTGCATTCCTAAAGGAACTGCATAAGCAATTATAAGTAGATCTAATTAAGTTCTTTAGTATTTATCATTCTAGAAGTACATAACATGCTTAAAAATAAGTAGAGTGAAATAGCAGACAGTTTATAGAGCAATTTTATCAAAATAATCAGTAGCTGGCTTACAGTACTATCTTAGTAAACACCCCTGTGAGAGTTCATTGGATATGAGCAGAAGCCAACTGCTGGGGGAGTCTGGGGTACAGTCTGAAGCCTATGAACATAGAAAAATCCTCCAGTGAAGGTCAGTCTGCTTAAGAAAATTGAAGAAAGGGTTCTTGGAAAGGGATAGTTGAATACAACAGCTAACTTGATCAATCTCCTGAAAGGTGTGACATCTGGGATCTAGTCCCTTTTCCAATGGAAATTTAAATATTCTGTAGGAAATGAAACAGTTTCAACAGGACAAACTAAGATACCTCAGAACACTTTACAGACTGACATTTTTGTATACTTGGGATAAGAGAAAATATTTTGAACCTTTGTTGTGAAAGATCAGCATGGTTCCTTTTGATCTTTTTCTCCCTGTCATTTGTCCATATACTCTGTTGCACACATGAAATTTTCCTTCCTAAACACACATCTTCAACTGAAACGATTTTCAATGATTTGTTTTTTAGACATTGTTACAATTTCAGTTATCTCTTCCAGACCTCTTTCAGCTCCTCCTTCCAAATCTCTCACACATCTCCAGTACATCTTTCCTGGCTGTGGGAGGACTCAGCTGGAGGTCGTTTCAGAACAGCTCTTTTGGGCTTAATCAGAAATGAAAGATGCATTGTTTTACCCACAATATGGTTGTTGTTTTCACAGAGATATTCTGTTCTCTCTCACTTTGTCCTGTTCCTTTGGTAGTTATAGCACGTTTTTGGAGGGGTTACTGATTTCAAAAATACAGAATTTAGTTGATGTTCACACACTGTTCTCAATGTTGCTGAAACTTGCAAGGTGATACTTAGAAGCCTTATGCAGCTGTGTTCTGTTGCACAGTATCAAACTATTTGGAAAAAAATGCATCTGTGCATAAAATACTTAACCAGGTTAAATTTTTAGGCACTGTTAACACTCATCATTTAATCTTGTGCACTGAGAGGGTTGTCAAATTTTTGAAGCTCTGGTGTACTGTCAAGAGACACCATAAAGACGCAATTTTTTAGACTGCAATATCAATTGATAAAAATCACAATTACTGCTGTATTTTCCCTATTGTCCAGACATAAGACAGTAAATTGAGAGCTTTATGGAATATATAACATTTACTTGCCATAAGTTTGGCATGTTGGTTTCTACCTCTTATATCAAATACTTATAACCTGTCTCAATGATAACAGCCAGTTAATCACCACCAATTATTCAAGGGATTATTCACATGCATAATTACAGTTTTTGGTTCAACAATTTGCTGTAAAAAATCGACCTATAAAAGCTCCTGTTAACCTGACCTTGCTGTAAAATACATTATTAAATGACCAAAGCTATTAGTGAAGAGAACTAAAAGCCAGTATTTGAAGGACAGAGACAACTACCTCCACACTGAAAAGCCTTTGGTACTACATGAAAGTGTATGTGAAGCCAAGGCCAATTAATGATTGCATCCTGATTCTCAGTTGCTGATGCTGACCTCATGAAGTTCAGCAAAATAAAATGTGAAGTCCTGTGTCTTGGATGGAAGAATCCCACACAAGGAGTAGAGATGTGGGGCCAGGCAGCAAGAAAGGGACTCTGCAGAAAAGACCGGAGGGTGCTGGTGGATGGCTTGAACCAGAGCCAGTAGTGTGCCCTTGAAACAAAAAATGGCCACCTGCATCCTGGGAAGAATTTGAAGGAATGCAGCCAGAAGCCTGAGAGGAGTGATTCTTGTCCTCTGTTAAGCCCTTTGAGGGCACATTCCAGGTGCTGTGTCTCATTCCGTGCCTCCGAGTACAAGCCGGACGTAGCATTGGAAGGAGGTCCTGCAAAGGGCTAGAAAGGTGGGGGTTGGATGGAGCACAGGGAGTTTGAGGAGAGGATAAGAGCTGTCCTTGTTCAGCCTGGAGGAAAGAGACACAGGGGAGACCTTACTGACATCTGCAACCCTGTAGTGAGAGGATGTGGAGAAGGAGCTTCCTTGAGAGGATACAGGCAGGACAACAGGCAACAAACACATGATGGAGTGTGGGGAATGTTCACTATATATAAGAAATAAATCTTTTCACAACGAAGCTGGCCTGATATGAACAAGGGTCCAGAGGACTTGTTGAACCTCTCCTCGGAGTTATCCAAAATGCCTGTGCAAGGTTCTGAGCAAACACAGAACCAACTATGTCCTGCCTTGAGTACCAGCTAGAACCAGAGATAACAAAGGGGCTCTCAGAACTCACAGATTCCAAGTGTCTGTGAGTCTTCTGGAGACTGATACACACTTATGCACTATTTTATTGATCTCCTGTAAATGTGTAGATCTTTATGCCTTAAAGTCTTTTCTTCTGGTAATTCACCAGCATGCAATTCTTGCATTAATAAAATTTTTGCTCGCAATAAATTCCAGGAGTGCTACTAAGCCAATAACCAGCATGTACTAATGGTTTTCAAAACTTGGCTCCTAAAATATAGCAACATTTGTTAATAATAGCCTCCAAAACTTAGAGCAGATGCTCACTTCATTTATTTTCAATAATTCAGTTATTATTCCTCTGCTATGAAGAGCATTTAAAAAGAGCTATCCTGGCTCAGTGCAAGGGTAAGACATAACCTGGGAAAGCCTTCCATGACATGTCTACCAGCAAACCTTCCCAATGCATTTCGCTCCATGCAATTCTGGTTTTAGTTTTAATTTATTGTTTATTGGATTTTATACAGATTTAAGCTTTGTTAGAGATTAGAAAAAAAAAATTGAAAGAAGGAAAAATAGAACAAAAAATGGCATCTGAAATGCAAGCCTGATGTATAACCCCAAAATGAATCAAATCAGCTTAAGAAACAGGATAATCTCAGGAAGCAGTGAGGAAAAAATTGTTTACTTTGGTGTGGTTTGTAGTCATTTTGATTTTGCATGTAGTTCTGCTACTTCAAATACAGAGCCTCTGGGCATAGAGGAAGCATTCCTCAAAGCACCCTTTTCTTCCCTTTTTCTCCCAACAAACTCTTTGGTCTACATCAACAAACTCTTTTGGCTACATCCTGCACTGAACAAATGTTCTGCAGTGTTCAACACCATCAAAGAGAAAATGAAAGACAAAGGTGCAATCCTTGCCTTTCACTACCTTTGAGCTGCAGCTTTGCTTGGTGAAGTTGTTAATTTTCCTCCATCTCCCAGTGCTCTCTGCCTCCTGCTGCCCTATCACCCCCTCACATCCAAAAGCTGCGTTCCCAGTCCCTGGTGTTTTACACTCTCCTCACCATCTCGCTCTCTTTATGAGATAAGGAAAGACTGAAAATTCACAGGGAGCTCACGAGTAGAAGGGAAACTGTTCGATGCTGTCTTGGTTCTTTATGTAAAGTATCACAACTTTTTGACTCTAGCAGATGAAAATTTGAAAGAAGAAATATTTCTACACAGATCAAGTGTTTCTTATATAGTTCATATTAAATTATAAAATGTGAAATAATGTGAAGCCAGCTGGGTGACAGCTCAAGGGATAAGAAAAGGCTAGAAAAGAGCAAGGTTTTGTGTTTTGATTTTTTTGTTTGTGGTGGGATTTTTTTTGTTTGTTTTTTGCTTGTTTTCTAAAAATTAAGGTAGAAAAGTTCACAACATCTGGATCGTCGAAACATTTAAGGATGATTTTTACAACCAAAATGTCACAATAAGATTATAGGTTTGCTATTATTCATGATGTTTAGTGGACAAAAATTGGCACATGGACAATTCAAAAGAATGTGCTCAAATATATTTTTGAAATTAATATCTGCAATAGTGTGTTGACTGAATTTGAAGAATGTTAAGAAAATTAGTCCTGCATTCTTGAGGTAGTTCAGAATTTAAACATATTATCAAAGACCATATAATGAGTTAATTCCATATATCAAATCCATAATACTCTGTTTGTCTCAAATGTAGAAGTGTTCTCAGTGTCACAAATGATCTCCCACCAGCAGTGTCGTGTCCTGTACAGCAAATGTGCTCCAGGAGAACAAGTAGCTTATGAAAAAAATGTCCTCTCCCCTCCCACTAAATAAAAAGCTAAATTCTTTGCAGTAAATTATTTTGTTCTGCTTTCATAGTCATACATCTCTGACTACATCACATAAAATTTAGTTCAGCCAGTAATTTCCATAAGAGGCAGACTCAGGTCAGAGCCAGCACTGCACAGTGAGGGTTTTTCCATGTGTGGCAAGTGACAAAAGTTAAGCAGGAGCTGAAGAGGTGCAGAGGGAGCACAGCAAGATCAGAAATGAGTACAGTACAAGCTTTTAATTTTTTACCATCTTAAAGCATCGTAAGCTTCAGTGGAAAGCTGGAACTGCGTGTTGTCATGGATGACAGCATGCATCAAAAGTGCTATTTTAGGAGGCTGAGGAAGCCAAGAAGAGCTGAGGAGAGAGCTACTCCAGTGCTTAGAAATAAAGCAGAAAGGCCAAGGGTGCAGAACAATTGTATCATTTGCTTGGCATGTTCAGGAGGGGTTGGTTTATCACCAGCAGCAACTGTCTGAGAGGCTGGGACTCCCCTGACAAGTGTCAGGGCACTGCAGGTGGATGCAGGCTGCAGGAATAACTTGGCTTTCTGGCAATAGACAGCAGGCACCTGTTTGTGGCCATGTGCTCGAGGAGAGGGTTTCAAACCCCCACTTCCTGACTTCTGGTAAAGACTCCAAACACCTCTCAGGCCCTGCTGGGACTTCAGGATTCATCCTACCTGACAGATTATTGCTGTTTGGAGGCTGAAGGTGGAAGAAAAATCCCAACACGAACCCTAGAGTGTATCACTCCTCACTCAGTTTCACTAGTGAATTACTACTTTACAAAGAGCAGAATATAAGCTTATCATAATTTCCTCCTTCAATTTAATCATCATCCTTTTTACTTGAAAATAAGCTTTTAAGCAGACATACATGAAGAAAAAAACACTAACTAATTTGATTTATCTGCTTTTCTGAAAACTGGAAGAATAAGAACTGAAAAAGAGTCAAATAAAATGGAATGATTTACACAACCATCCCTCTTGGTCTGTGGTCAGCAGTCACTCTGTGTCCATCTTTTAAGAACATTCTCAAGCAGAATTTCACAGGTCTGTAGACATTTTGGTAGATGTAGAGGAAAAAGTAATTGTTCTGCTCTATCCTATTCTTCCTCTTGGAAAAGATAGGAAATCCATTATCTAAGGGAATCACTTGTCCAGAGGAATGGGTGTGACAGTTGCTTTATCCAGCAATATAAATATGAGAAGCTCCTCTAATTCAATCCCTGAATAAAAGAAGCATCTGTGAGTGCTGTCACATTACATACTGTTCTTCGGAATTAAATAAGAAAAAAGAAATTCATCACCATTTGAACTTGTTTCTCATAGTCATGTTCTAGGGAAGGTGAGAATTTAGTTATCTGTTAATGAGCTGAATGAATTTTGAAAAAAGGAATACTACAATGATGCTGGATCATCCTAATGTTGAAATAAAGGTATACAGCAGATGGGGCAGAGTGTTCATAAGCAAATTAAATTTTATTACTTTTCCTTTGTATTTGCTTAAAGCATATTTGTGAATTCATAAAAATAATTCCTCTGGCTAAATGCACTTTTTAATTAGCTGATGTTCTGTGATACAGGGAAATGTAATATCTGTGACAAGACTGGTATCCAATTGTTCATGTAATTCAGCCTCTGCATGGTTGCTACGGACTATATTCACATCTCATCTGTTTTTCAACATGTTAAACTATTCCTAATGTTTATATTAAGGTTACCATGTATTTCAGATGAAAACAGGTTTATATGCAGCTTAAGTCTTTGTATATGAACCATACAGAAGTCTGTGGCATCTACCCTTAACACTACAGTAAGTTACAAAAGGCTGTTCTGTAGAAATTACTCTCTCATTAAATAGTCAATCTAATATAAGCTTCTCATAAGAAATGGTCAGATTGCACAGTGAAAGCATTCAAGAATGGCTTAACCTACTGCTGCAAGATAGAATTTGGTGAGATTTTTTTTGTTTCTTTCAGCAAAATGGCTGTTTGCTCTTTACTGATAACCTGTCTCAGCAGCTTCAGATCAGAGACTCGACGCATGCTCACAATCAAATCTTACTAGACTGAGAATAAGCTGCAGTTGTGCAGTGCTCAATTATTTTTTTAAAATATGATCATGTATTTAGAGGAAGATAAGTGATCTGAACTCCTCAAAACACTGAGCAGTCAGGCTTCCTCTGAAAAAGCATAACACTAGAATTTCTAGTCTGGGAAGAAAATTGCCATTCAGGGAAATTTCCTTTAAAGGCAAAGGTCTAAATGTGATAACTTAAAAAGTAAGTTTGTTTTTTATTTACTGAGTTTCCTCTAATTATTATTGTTTGTTCTTTCTTTTTTTTTCAGGATCCATGCAGGTTGCTAGCAAAATTCTTTGTATGTAAGTAATAGGAACCAAAAACTGCAGAATAATTTAAAATGGAAGAATCCTCTGTGCAAATAAGTAATCTCAAGAGAATTATTTTATGCAAAGGTAATAAATCTATTCAGTATGCAAACAGATGAAAAACAATAAATGAGCCATAAGCACACAAAGCAATACAAATTTAGCAGAACTGCCACCCAAGGCAGCAAAACAGCTAATCACAGTGCCTAAGAAAAAAACACTGTCTATTAGGAGAGTTTCAGCTGCTAATGGGTGTGAAGGATGTTTAGGTCTGCTATATAGGGAGTCATTTTGCTGGAGATACACAACAAAGATGGAACTCTGGAAACTGCATGGAGCTTTCAAATGCTGTTTGAGAGCTGATGAAATACAGTTTTATTTTCACAGACTGCTCTGTGTGTAATAAATGTATCAACAATTGAATATGCAACTTCTACATATAGTTGGCATGAGTGGCATGATAATAACAGACACTGAAATAAGTTATGGAAAGCACATTTGCAGAGGGAAATAAATGAGCAGCAACATGTTCTAGCAATATCAACAGAAAGGAAAAAGTCAGTAGTACTAGTGCCATCAGTGGTAAAGTAGCAGCAAGTAGTAAATTTGTGCCTTTGATAATGAAACAGCTGCAATTTCACTTTTGCTCCAAAAGAGTATTTTTATATTTTACAATGCAGGCAGTATGCAAATACCTGCTGAAATAATTCAGAATGATAGCATAGGGCTAAAGATAAGCATTAGTCTTGACTGAATTACATGTTGATCATTAATGTAATTCAATCTCTAATTCTTATTCTTTAAATAGACCTTTAAAATGCCATAATATATAAAGGTTATTGAGTCTAATGCACTGAGATGATCTAGATTCCTCACCTGCTTTCTGAAAAAGCTATGAGATACCTACTAGATGCTTGCAATATGAATGATGCACTGAAAATCAAGTTAATAATGGCTGTAATAGAAATATTTCTTAAAGCAAATTCCATCAGTGTGAGAATGAGAGATTTTTCTTCTTCTGTATAGAAGACTACTGTATGGACTGAGATGTTTCCTTGTGAAGTAAGAAGCATTGTGTATTTGTAACAATAGACCAAGGTCACTGAAAGTAAAACAGTAACATGACTCCATGGCGTGGGTACCTTTCCTGCTAGAAACTGAATAGAGAGATTTCCTATTTTCTGCCAAAAAAGCCACAACATATTTCCTCATTTTACCACATGAGATGGGGCAAGATAGGCACCAAATCACTGAATCTGCTCCTGGCATTCACGTTTAAGAAAACAAATGAATAATTTGATCACATTAGGAAAATACCAAACACAAACATTTATGAAGGAAAGGACTAAGAGCTCACTAGGGCATTTAAGTCTCCATCTAAGAAAAAACAATAAAATTGAAGAGAGCAAATGTAACTCTAGAAGCAAAACATAAACTAGAAAGAAACTCAGGATGGAAAATTTTGACCTGGAATTAAGGCATATATTTTAAAGTTGATTAATCTTTGAAGTAAAACACCAAATGATAGCATCATCACCTTCCCAACACCACTACATTTTTTTTCCTCTTGGCATCTGCAAGTCAGAATCAGATGGAGATTGAACTACATAATATCAGTGTTAACAAAACAAAATAAAAGGGTACATGTAAAAAATACAAGGGTCAGTGATACACAGGAGGCTAAATCAGATTATTTAATTATGCTATTGTGCCTCAAACTGTGAAAGCTTACTCTTAAATGAACAGAAGAAAAATCTTTTTCTGGTCTCACACAGTATTAACATGTTGCACTATTTCACTTAACAGCATTCAGCTATTTGAGTGATGTTGTCCCCATGACATACACAGCTTTACAGTCAATGTCTAACATAAGCACAAAGGACAAATACCACATTAAAGGCAGAGTTTTTCTGATTCCAGATCTCCCACTGTCATGCAAGCCAGAATTGGACAGTAACTACCGAATTGGACAGTATTGATAGATTTGTGCCTGAAATAAGTATTATGCCAGCTAAAAAGCATGTAAATGCTTAATACTGACTGTCTATGTTCTGATGTATGGTATATAAGAACATTTCATGGCTAAATTAAGTAACTGCCAAAACTTCAAATGTTTCAAAAATCTGTTTGAGTTCAAATTTGGTTTGTGTCTCAAGGCAGCTCTTTTGCTTTGTTTGTTTTGGTCTGTGGATTGGGATTTTTCAGTGGTCATAGTTCAAGTTTTTTTCTCACAGAATCAGTCACAGACTGGTTTGGGTTGGAAGGGACCTTAAAGGTAATCTTGTCCTAACCCCTGCCGTGGGCAGGGACACCTTCCACCAGACCAGGTTTCTCTGAGCCCTGTCCAGCCTGGCCTTGAACACTTCCACAGCTGGGGCATCCACAGCTTCTCTGGGCAACCTGTGCCAGTGCCTCACCATCCTCAAAGAGAAGAATTTCTTCCTAAAATCTACTCTAAACCTACTCTCATTCAGTTTAAAGCCATTACTCCATTGCTGCCATTGATGAAGTATACTCTCTATTTCATTAAAAATTAAATAAAGACCCAAGGGTTTGAAGGAAAATGGATTTTTCATTTTTCTCCCTTTTGCTCTTGAGAATGATTTATGAAGTACAAGTGCATTCATAAAATAGCTACTATAGCCTGGAGAAAATAAACTAGATATTATTCAGTTGTTAGTGATTCATAATATAAACGGCCACCACCAATTTTACATTGTTTGTTAAAATCATTTTTGCCACATACCTCTCACTCAAACCATGAGCATTTGACCAGTTTGGGTCAGCTGTCCCGGCCATGCTCCCTCCCACTGTCTTGTGCTCCTGTTCACTGTCAGAGCATGAGACACTGAAAAATCCTTGACTTAGGGAAGCACTACTTAGCAACAACCACAACACGAGTGTATCATCAACATTACTCCTGTATTAAATCCAAAACACAGCACTGGAGCAGCTACCAAGAAGAAAAATAACTATCTTCAACATAACCAAAGCAATTTAAGGATATATTGAATGAGGCTTTTGTTTTTGCTGTCAAATGTACAGTCAAATTAACAGTAGTGGGTTTTTAATGGACATCAGTTGAATAATAACAGGTGAAAATACTGCTTTACTGATTTTAGAAAAATGGTTTAAAACTTAAGGAAGCCCTATATTTTTGTATAGGTCTTGACTTGTTCTGTCTTGCCATTTCGGATACAGCTACTGACAGCTGCTACACGTGTATTTAAAGTTCAATAAATAGCCACTGGCAGCAGTATTGCAAGGAGCTGTATGTAAACACCACCTCTGCAACACTTATTTTTCGTTCATTCCTGGCTGCAGAACCACAGCTACTGCAGCAAAGCTTTCAAACAGTTCACATTTACTGCAGCTGTGTCAGAAACACAATTGCCCTACACCAGCCCTACGTAAGAGCATCTCTGATGTTTAATTAATGATGAGACAAAGAGTGCATTAAACACTGAATTTTTAGGAGACAAAGTGATCCAAGCCCCATCATGCAAATATCTCAGAGTTCCAAGAGCACGTGCAAGGAGCATAGAAGGGGAAAATGATGAGATCCAACCCGGCTGCCTAACCTTGCTGAGGTTGGAGTTACCCCAGCTTCATAAGGTTGGGGTTTCACTGAGCTAAAGGTGACTCCTGTTCAGTCTCAGTGTCTGATAAACTCTGGAAGCTCTGGCACACGTGAGGAGCAGGCATTTATTTAAGGTAAGGGTCTGAGGATCCCTGCTTTGGCACACCAGGGAGGCCGATCAAATGCAGCACAACTGGCTGTCCAGAGAGGTCATGTTCCAGAAGGAGCAGAAATACCTGCAAGAGCCTCTTTTCTCCTATTAACAAGCCAAGTCCACTGAGAACCAAGCAACCCCGCCACCACAGAGCCAGTGTGAGCATTGTTCTGCACTAATAGACTGGAAGAAAGTAAATAATGACTTTTTAGTATTCTGAAAGATCTCTCTAAATCACAGAAGGCTCTAATAGTATAGTTACACATTTAAAAGTAATATTCACATTTCAGTAACATGAAATTGTGGGAATGATTCATAGAGTAGGTTTCAAAGCCTTCCAATTCCCCACCACATCAACAAATAGCAAGAAGCTGTTATAGAAAATGCTTTTTGCTCTACAAACATGATAGCTTTTGTTTAGTGCCTCACCAGTTGGCCTTTAAACAATTACTGAAATAGCATTTTTAATCTGAGCACTAAATTCAGCTAAGTATTTTAAGAAAGGCAATGAATTTAGAAAGGATGCAAATCACATATCAGTGTGCTCATATTTCTTCCTCATTAGAAGCCTACAACCCCAGGCAAAAGCAAAGTGGCTGTTTGCACATGGATGGAGCAAGGATGCACCTCTGCAATATCTGTCTTATCTAGATCTGTGGAGAGCATCAAAATTGAACATTGGCTCAGCACAGCTCAGTCTGCTGAACATCTGGGGCATGCCAGCCATACAAAAAAAGGCACATTTTACAAGAAAGGGGAAACATTTAAGTAACGGGACTGTGTTTAAAGTGTTGTGTGTATAACAATATTAAATAATCTCATTTTTCTTATAACCTCAAATTTGGTAGAATTCCAAGAATTAAAACTGGGCCAAGAATAAATCTCCAGTGGCACAGGAGGTTGTTTTGAACATGGCATACAAGAAAAAGACAAAGCAATACCTTGAAACTGGCTGAAAACAATTATGACCAATGTGGATTTGTAAAGCAACAAAGATGTGAGTCCAGGCAGTGTCTGCACAGGCATGCTAAGGTGCAACACAGACCAGTTTCTACAGTAGAATCATAGTATTCGCAATGGGTCTTATTTTTAATACTTCTGAACAACTCCAGCACATATACCTACTGTCCATGAACATTATAATTGTATATAGCTTAATAATGATACCATGTGTAAGTGTTATTTAATCAGGCATTTTTTCTCCAACTGTGATCACATTATGTTCACATAGCATCAGAAATCATGTCTACAGCTGATTTTCTGAAATAAGCAAAATTCACCATCCCACATGAAACAATGAAGTTATATTTGGATTAACTGTGCAACAATGCATTTCTTTGGGAAAGACTGGGCTATTCTAAACAGAACCAGTCCTTTTCTTTCATATGCTTACCTTGCCCCTGCAGATTAACTTCCCCAACAGCTCTTCACTGACACAATTTGTTCTTTTGGGGGGGCAGCACCTTTGACAAGTATTGCTGAAATGGCATGAGTGACCTTCTGATATAATACTGTAGTTAAAGTTTTCCAGCTGGCTGCTAAAACAGGACCCTGCACAATAAAACTTCTCCTCTGCAATTCCAGAAAGGTTTCATCATGGAAGAAACAAAATCCTCAGAAAAGGACTACTTGCTTCAATGAACAACCACTGCAGTGCAGAAACCTAAGAGGTTCTGCACCTTAAATCACCTAATTGATTACACACCTACAGCTGTTGGTTACAGCTACTTTCTTACAAATCTTATCCAATCCAATCCACCTATTCTTACTTTTATTTAAAACACATTATTGACAGATGCTTTATTTAAAGTGTGAGAATAAGTGAGTGGAAAAAAAGTAACAATGAGAAGGCAATGATCCAGAAGAGACAGCTTTCCTCAGATTTCACAGTTAAAGCATCATGCTCCGACAGGCAGATAAAGAACACAGTAATTTCTAGCCACATCCCATATGCTCCTTCCTGCTTCCTCTTCTCCTCCCACCAGATTCATACACTACTTTGATATTAGACCAGGACTTCTTAAAAGCTGTCTTTCAGCCTGAATTCTATCGACAATTAAACACTACATTGTTCAGCTATATACAAGCCAAAGTAGACATTAATGAAAACAAAATAAAATACAAGAAAACCAATAAATACCATTAGTTGTGTCACTCAAAATGTTACTGCACAATGGCTGCTAATATAATCCACACTTCTTCTATAAGAGAGAGCCTCTAATATATCACTGCCTGTTTCAAGTATGCAAGAAGCCAACAAAGCTACAAGGGATGTGGTGTGATTACTCAATAACTTCATTAATTTTAGAAAGTATACAGAAATAAATTATACAGAGCAGAATATCTTGTACCTCAAACAAGCTTCTGTTTTTCTCAGAATGTTAATAAAAGCTTTAAGACATATTAAAAACAACAAAGCAAGATAATAATCTTGGGATAAGTAGCAATTTTATGCCTAGGCCTTGTGTGTCACCCAGCTGAATATGCAGCACAGGTAACAAACAGGGCCAAGAGCAGAGGGCTGCATCTGCCGACATCAAATCTCTACAGGAAAAAAAATATTCTTTATTAATAATGTCTTCATTGAAAAACAGTGGTTCAGGAGCTCCTGCAGAGTTTGTAGCCAGACAGTATGGCATCATCCTGTCCCACGGTGGTGCCCTTGTCATTAGTCCAGCTTTTAACTCATCTGCAAAGCTTTGTTCCTAGGTTCCCTCAGAATCCAAGTGGAACTGCCATTGCTCAGCTCATCCACGCTGTCACCCACTGACAAGGTGCCCACTCAGGCTGGGGTTGGGATCTCTCTTGTGGATGGAGCAGGTTTCACTCTTGTTTTCCAAGCTCCAGCCACAGGTGAGGTGCCCCACAGGTAGCAAGGAGGCCCCAGGAAGGACAGAATGCTTTCAGAAGCCTTCCATGGCAAAGGTACACCAGGTTCTGTATAAGAGCCATTTCCTAAATGGTACTTGCACAGCATAATGACCCACGCTGCACCAAAATGAAATGTATACTCAAGTACTTAATTTGATTTTCTTTCTTTTCTTAAAGGAATATAAAAATGTAGATCTGGGATCCAATGGGCCAGTAGGCCCAAATATCAGAGCATCAGAGTATTGAGAAGTGACATTGTAACAGTATCGAGAATGATCATGGCACTAAATCATCAAATTCAAAATATTGTGAATATCATTATGTGTCACCTTCCAAGCAACAGTTCCAAGTGTTGTGGATGAGTCGGTGAGCGTTCAGTGCTGCTGGGGGGGAGAGAAGCCCTGGGCAGCAGTGCAATGTGTCCTTCTGCCCAGGGAGCCCCAGCTGTTCCCTTCGCACCTCGGGCACAGTGTGCAGGAGCGAGGCGGGAGAAGGGCAGAGCCAGCAGGGCACAGAGAGCCTGCTGTCCTCGGCAGGAGGGCTGCACCTCGGAACTTGTGCTTCCTCTGCAAGTTAGCTGTCACACTCACAGAAAACTACGGCAAGATGGTTGTCAATACAATACTCACCAAAATGCTGCTTGATAGAATGTGGATAAGACATATGAATCAAATAGAAAGGGACAAATTCCCCTTCTGAATTATGGGCCTGAGAGCTGGAGCAGACCCTCTATTTCTGTGTTAGGGGATGCAGTAGAAAATATGAGAACAAGTTTCCTGTTTTAAAGACAGATGTGCATATCCAGGATAAATAAAATCATCTGAATAATTTGAGAATTATATTTTTATCACTACTTTTAGGGTTTTAATAAAAATTTTTAATTGTTTTTAAGTTCCAGTTTTAAGGCATAGGAAACAAAATTCAGTGACCAAGGAGGCCCAAAGCATGTCTTGAAGTACTACAGAAAACATATATAAGACTGAAAATAGTGCAGTTGATCTCTTTCACAAATAGCTTATTATCCAACAAGTTAGGATGGAGATTCAATAATGGAGTACATGAATGTGTAAGGAGGATCAGAGGTGGCTCTGAGGAACATTGCAAAGATTAGGAGGAAAAAATGGTCAGAAGTTAATACAGACGTATGGAACAGCATGGGAAAAGAGGCAAAGCTAAAAGCTGAAAACCTAATTTGGGGAAAATATGCAAAAGGTAAACAGGATAGATTAAATGAGCTAAGAGATAAAGACCAAGTATATTGGGAGTTTGGAATCAGATGCAGTAAAATCCATCAATGGGGCAGAACCACTTCAAGAAAAAAAGCAAGTAGTAAAAGCTAAATGTTTGGAGTTGTGGGAATGGAAGACTCCTCATCAGATCTCTACAAAAAAAATTACCAAGGAAGGAGAAAAAACAGAAATTTACTGTATTATAGAATGAAAACTGTAAGGCTCAGGTAAAATGGACAGGAAAGAAAACGATTTAAAAAAACCCATCAGGTAATATGTGAGAAGTGGAAAGGAAAATTGCAGCCATCAGTGGAAATCAAAAAAAAGGTAATTGAAAAATTCAGAGAGAAAACATGATGAGAAGCCAAATTTTAAAAACAGGGGTGTGTAGTATATTTAATATTTATTTATATAGTCATGGTTTTAAAGTAGCCTGTCAGAACAATCTCCAGCTTTTGGAGAACAAGCATCATTTGCATGAAAAAAATTATTTTTTTTTAATATTTCTCAGAAAATTTTCTCATATTATCTAAGCAATTGCCTTTTTGCATTAAAATATATCATAAATACCTGCTCAGTGATGTATTGCATCTCTTTTGTCTTTCTATTCATTCCACATACAAACAGGAGCATTTTTGCACAGAAAAAAATACCACGACAATAAAGCTTTTATGTATACCCACCCCCCCCACCATTTCACTTGTAACAGGGAGAATTTTAGTGTTATATTCTGCAAATACACAGACTATTGCACAAAATTGATACTTTAGCCTTTTCAGCATTCTCTTTAGGATAGGCAAGTCCAGGGCCTCTGCAGATATATTATGAAATGATTGATTCTGCAAGAGTATTCCTTGGTACTTTTCAACATTTTAATGATACAAAATAAATCAAGTTTGGAAATTTCCACCATTCTTCTCTCTTTTCTCTCTAAGGGGAATGTGTTACAGTTTTTTTTTTCTCTCAAAGGAATAAAAAAAGCAATCACACTTCAGCCATTAGTGCTCTCACTGAAATTGCAAAGCATCATACTAACTGTACCAGCATCCCTCTGACAGACATATAAGAGCACCTATTCACCAGTGTAATGGAAAAAGTTAGTGATTAATATAGTGAAGTGATTGAGCCAACAACGACTCTAATGAAAGGAAAAAACCTTGATTAATAACAAGTGCCACTAAAAGAACAGATTGTTTTATAGGGAACGAATCACACAGAAAGTAGTAACACAGTGTGTCCTTGTCCATTGGCTGGGAATTGGTAAGGGAAAGAATAAAAAGACAAATGTCTGAAGATCAGTAACAATTTGGCCAGAAGGATTTAAAAATAAATTTCTCCCCCCTCTTCTCCCAGTGTGCAGATGCATGAGAGTAGGTATTTTATGGTGATGTGTAACTGGAAATCTCTTTCATGTGAACTATGCTGCTGTTCTAACAGTTTGTACTTAATGTGTGTGAAAGTGAGGAGGATGCAGGGGGTTTTACTACAAAGCACTGTTTTTGTATTTTAAGTCAGAACATAATTTCTGTGCATCGAATACTGTGCCTTTGCATACTCCTAAACCCTGAAATGTGCACACACACACCTATTTGAATAATGGGGATTCAGTAACACACAAGGCAGGAAAACCTTTTCCTCATTACATAAGGGGAAGCTCCAAGGGATACAAGACATGTTTTAGGGTAATGCCCAACACTTTACATACAAGCAATACTCAAGAACCAAAAAAAGAAATCAGAGTCTAAATGAATAAATTATTATGATTCCATAAACCTTTTCTACATTTATTATTTTGTTTTTTCTTAAAGTGAAAATGCATTGATTTAAAGAACAACCATAAAACACTCTCATACCTCAGCCGTACTGGTTATCTCATGATGCCCTTGGAAGATTTGTACCAGGTAAAGCCTGAGAACTTCCCAAAACAAAAAATCCCATGCAATTGGTAAAATTCTATACAGCCATCAACAGAAGACTGCTAGGGATCCTCTTGTAAATCAGCTGCTTGATATTTATAGTAAATAGCGACAAAGAGAACTTGAGAAAGATTTTCAGTCAGAAAAAAGGAAAACTATTTTAAAAGAAAACCCTAAACCATGAATATTTTTTCCTCTGCTGTCCAAATAAGAAAAAAATATTTGAGGCAACGTCTGAATCAGAAGTGGTAATTTTGGAGACAGTGTTTAATGAAGTACATAGATCAGCTTCATAAAACACATTTTAGAAGTCACCAGATCTCATTCCAAAATAAGTTTGCTATTTTCTCATAAAATTGTTGATAATTAGTGACGGATACTCTCTAGCCAGATTTCTCAACTACCCACGTGAGACTGACAGCACACGAGCATAAGACACCAGTTTTCTGTGACAGCAAGGGATGAATACGCCTCCTCTCTCACATAACTTCAGAGAGAGCCAGGAACTGCAGCCACCACCAACAGTGGTACCCACCATTCCCAACAGTTTCACTCTGACAGTGCTAAACATCAAACACAAACCTCATCTATACATTCTTGTGCCAGTTCTCTTGCATTTACCCACTATGGCAGCAGCATAAACCCAAGCAAACGCTGCTGAGATTTAGTTCTTGGTCCGTAGCCCATCTGTGCTTGAACACTATTTTGTGCATTCAGTGCACTGCATCCTTCACTTAAAAATATAATCACAACAGGAGTTTCCCACCTCCTTTCTCCTAAAACTTAGGAAGCAGATGGGCTGTACACACATACACACATGCAGTAGAAACTGTGATAGCCACCAGCAAGTCTGGCTTCACCAGCAGCAGAGTGCAGTGGAAAACCAGCTGAGCTTTGCAGCGTGCAGTTCTGGATATGGACTGTCTTGGGGTGACTTTATGATGCTGTATCCTGTATCACCTGTCCTATGCCCAGGTCTTTCTGTGCCTTTAAAACTGGGTGCGAGAGAAAGAAAAAAAGCCAGACAAACTTTTCAAAGCAGTTCTGTGCTCCAAGGTCACACTCCTCTGCGTTCTGCTTCTGCTTCTGCAAGAGTGGAGGAAAACACCTTCCGGCTTTTCCCAGCTCTTGGCTCTGTTTTCTCCAGAGAGAGATGGACAGTTGAATTTTCTTTTCCCTGGCACTTGGCTTCTCCTTCTTTTCTTCTGGAACTGTGCAACAACACCAAAACATCATCTGGGAGGCCTGGAGGGGCCTACGCCAACCCAGCTCCGAAGACGAGAGAGAGAGACTACGCCCACAGAAGGACTTTAAAATATTCCCACGTTTCTCTCCACCATGAGAGGTTTTATTTTTTAGCATTTTTATTCTTTTCCTGTGTGTTTGTTAAATAAATAGGGGTTTTTTTTTCCTTTCCTCTGGGGAGTTTCTTCCCGAACCTGGTGGGGGAGGGGTGGCTGTAACCTGACTTCTAAGAGAGCACATTCAAATTCGGATGTTCCTCTGAAATTTGTCTCAAACAGGGACATGGACTTAATCAACCCATTACATTGCTTCCAATTTTTGTCAGTTTTTCACTTGTTACAGTGCTTACATGAAATCATCATAGCTGCAATGACATATTTGGTACATATTTGTTTCTAATCTTCTTAGTGAAACAAACATCTACTTTCTTAAGAACTACAATCTTAATCTCTTTAGCAATATCACTAACCAGATATTGGCTTCTTTATCCTGAAAACATCAAGATTTGTTGCTCTGCAGCAAATTGTTTCAGGCACAATGTCAGAGTATTGCAGCTTGAGAAACCTACCTGGTGAAAACAAGACAAAAATCTGAATGCAGATGAAAAAAGAAATAGGCTTTTCCTACTGATTTCCACTGCTATAAACTCACCATTTTCAAACCAGTATTTAAACGCTTCTTGAGGGGACAGTGCTAATTTATGCATTAAGAGTATTTATGTATTAAGAGTAAGCTGAAAACAGTAATGAAATATTAAAGAATTTGGTAAACACTGCAAATTGTTCTTTTCCAATGTGACGGGCTTTGCCTTTACAGTGTGCTTGTATATTCTGGCTCTGAGTCAGCAGAACACTTAAGTAAATGTCTTAATAGGATAATTATACCAATAAGTATAAAAGTCATTCCATTGATTTTAGTGGCGTGACTCAAATCTAAGTGCCTACATACTTCAGTATTTTTCTGCATAGATTTGGCAATCATCTAAACAGAAATGTGTGGTTCTTTCTGTGTTTGTAGCTATTCCTGACCTCAAACAGAAGATTTGTATTCCACAGATATCTCCATATTTTATTTTGAAAACAAGGTAATAGGCTTCCTTTTGCTGTCTAAAACTGAGCTTCTTGCTGCTGCCATAAAACAGATCAGAAGGTTCAATAGAGTAGAAATAGGAATTTGGCAAAATCCATACTGGTGACACTGTATTATTAATAAATTACCTACTATGAACTTTCCATGAATTATTAAGGCAAATAAATCCTATTTTAAAGTGTTATAGATACTAGATAATTTATAAATATCGAATCATTGAATTGTAATTCAATCTTTCCCCCGATCTCTGTCTGTACTTCTGTTTCCCAATGACTTTGATAATGTCCATCCAGTATTATTTGGTTTGACTGTCTATCCATGAATTTGAATGCTCCCACTTCGATGTGGTGCTGCCAAGCCTGCTCTGTATCTCACTGCCTGCAGGGACCGTGGAAGGACAGTGGCTTCTCCAGAATCTGCTCCTTGCCATTAAGTGGTTCTTTGCAGGACATACTCACTCCCTTCCATACCAACACTTGGAGCAATTCCTGTCCCTTGCTCCCTGATGGTGAATGTGTAATTGTATTTTAAAGAGACTGAGAAAGAAAAAAGCGGCAAAGTGTGAAGGTGTGCATCAAGTGCTCAAACAGCCTATACTGGCAAGTAACATTTCTTCCAGAAGCTCACTTTGGTCTCTAACAGCTGATGGCTCCCAGTAGTTCTGCCATCAGATTTCTGGAAGAGAATCTGAGAGTGCTCTGAGTAAGGAATGACTGCAGACCTGCCCTGCCTAAGGCAGATTTGGGGGTGGCAGAGCACCGAGCAAAGGCATGGCTGTGCCCAGCATGCTGATGTTGGGGTGCTGCTGTCTGAACTCTGGTGAGATGCGCTGAGACACGTTAGAAATTTCCACTCCTACTTATACAGCTGGCCTGCACACAGGCAGAGATCCACTGCACAAACGGTGTGCTGAAACTGCAAATTTTACACATCCCACTGATGCAAAGGTAAGAGCTGGCTGGCTTAGCATGTCTGTACCTATCCAGTCGAAAGAGAGAGTCTTCCTGACACTGGGGATGTGAGAGAACAAACTTCTACAAGCAGATTTCTGAAGGAGTCAGGGACAGTAATCCCCTGAAAATTCTAGATTTCCCCAAGTTGCTGTCCCTAAACTTCTTGACACTATAAGGAGCAAGCCATGCTGCTAAACCAGTTTGGATGTATTCAGCATTACTCTCTCAATATGTTTCCTATGATGAAAATTAGATGTAAAATCTTGTTAAATGAAGGAATAGTAAATACAGACAACTTGATTGCATTAAAATGATCTATTTTTCTAACAAATACAATCCTGCTGGCTGTGTTTCAGATACAAATCAAAATAAATCTGCAGTAATTAAATTAAGAGCTTACACATGCTGTCTTGGTTTGTTTTTTTACAGCTTCTTCCCATACTTGACAGCTTTTTATAATTTTAGGTCTTTATCCACCTGGAATTAACATGTACAGCAAAGGATGGTGCCACCAAGACAGTGTTACATTATCACTGTTCCAACTTTCTCACCTACATAACTCCTGGCCTACAGCACCTATTCTTTTTTATTCCATGTATTGAGCTTCTTGGGTTAAATAAAAAAAATAATTACTTTGACATGACCACATTTGTAGTTTTAAAATTTGGAAGAATGCCTACCAGGGATTAAGATGAGATCAGTCTACTTACAAAGAGTTTTATGTAAGTCCCTAGAGACAGAACTTTAGCATACTAAGCTACCTGAAAGCTGTGTAACATTTAGAACCCCAAAAAAATTCTCAAAATAATTTTTCTGGGAATAGAGAGGTGCAGTAGAGGTTGGTGCAGGCAAAGAGGTTCCTGCTCATGATATTAATTCTGATATTATTTTTTAGCTGTTAGAAAACGATTACTAATATTATTGCTATTATTACTACACCATTATGTATAGTCTTAAATGAAGTTGACCTTGGACAGCAGTGTTTTAAAACTCATGTACTACTGAGGAGCATAGTGAATGCTGTGCTCAGTCTCATGGCCCCAACTCGAAAGCACAGTGAGTTCAGACATGGGCACAAACACTGTTGGAAGTTTGAGCAAAGGATCTGGACACAACCATCTTACTGCAAGCCCTGGCAGGATTTCACTGGGATAAAAGGCACTTTTGAGCTCTTGTGCCTAACATGATTTGAATTCCTCTAGTGCCTTGATATTTGTAGCCTCACTGTTCACTGACAGCCTAAGGAGGAAGACTCGGTGCTGATTTTCTTTTAAACCAGGCACCAAAGTGTTCAGCTCCAGCAGCATTCCCATACCCTGGGAGCTGCTGCCTGGTGTCACAGGCCTCCCTTCTGCTGGAAAGCATGAACAGCCAGAAGACAGAAAGAACAGGATATGATTACTTTTGTGAAAGTACAAGTGAAATGTATCAGGCAGAAGATATATATTTCATCACTTACTGCCTTTTTGATGCTAGCAAAATATATCACAGAAGGTACTCAAAATCCTTCTAATGCTAACAAAAGCACTACTGTTGTTTATGGTACATAGTGATCAGCTTTATTTACTCCAAAAAATGTTTTATCTATAAAATTATGGCCTACAGGCAGAAAACCAAAAATATAATTATACTGTAAGTATCTCTGGTCTTTGGTCAGCATTGATCTTTTGAAATTTTCATTTTATCTTTCCTGTTACTGATACACTGGTTTACAGATTTTGGAAGAATCATGAAACATCTCTACCACATGTGCTTTTGGAAGACTAAATGCAGATAGATGATTAAGCCAACTTAATACATCAGTGATTTGTAAAATAATATTTTAAAGATTGTAAAATAATTTGAACTGCATAAAAATACATTTATCTTAAAGGACAGAACTCTGGAATATTGCAAGAAACTGTCACCGTGGTGCATTACTGAAAAATTGCATTGCTGGAATTCTATAGCAACTCCATTTTTTTATTTTATGTGCATAATTAAAGAAATAATGAAATTTCACTGCTAGATAATTCAAGTTTTCTCTGAGAAGTGCTTTTGTTCTGTCCTTAAAAACTATGTTTTGATGTTGTAAGTAGAAACAAGGAGAGGTCATGAGATCACAATTCAAATGGTAGTGTACATTTATATGTGATTTATAGTAGTGGGCAGTGTGAAAAATATCACCTTTGCATCATAGATTTCCATTAATATCAAAATGAGGCTTTGTTACACAAAAGGATAAGGAATAAAATGTACTATTGTCTGCTCTGGTATCTCTGTAAGTTACATTGACTCTGTAGTCATGTCTTGGAATTAAGGAGTGAATTGCTAATAGATTGTGAAGGAAAAGTTGGAATGAGGTTCCATTCCAGTGAGACAAATTGATGAGACACAAGCATAATAATTTGGCAAGCAGATTCTGACACTGGATAATTCAGTAGTTACTACCCTACATTAAGCCATCATGGTTAGGTGTAGTAAATTAGAATCAAAAGTTTTTTTGTCAACATACAGAATACACTGTAAAACAAGATATTTATGGTATAATGGAGGAGTGAGGAAGAAAGAAAAAAATACTAAAAAGCCTGTCAAAGTCAGCAAAGACTTTGCTATTTGACATTTGAATTGCTGACTATTCCTACTTATTGCTAATTTGCAATGTGGTCTAAACTTTCAGCAGTGTAAAACTGATTGAACATTGAACACAATCATTCTAAGGAATTTTCTATACATCGACAAGGTGAATATTGCTATTAGGAAATGTTGTTAGGGTTTTTGTTTCCTTCTCATTCTTCAGATTATTTCAAAATCTAGGTCAAGCTATTAAAAAGCTCAAGATAGACCAAAGCCCTGAAGAAATAATCAAAGATTTGGTTCAAAAACTAGAGTCCAGAAATTGTAAACTGTGACCGATGAGCATTTGTTTTGAAACAAAACTTCATGGATGTCCAAAAGGCTCCACAAAAAGGGGAGGCCAGCAAAGAATGGCCAGTTTCCACCGTCATGGCATAGCTGTTAACTATTTCTACCTTAGCTTAAATGTTCTAGAACTGAATGCTCACAGAGATTCAGGAGGTTACTGTAACGTGTTATTAATGTTTGTAAATTGCTTTCACAACCTTTAATGAAAGTGAAAAGGACAGTGTTGTTGCCAAGTATTTTTCATTGATTGCCTGGAGATTCGCAGCAGTCACTCTCCTGTTTCACTAGAGCAATATTAATGGAAAATCTCGGATATAAGAACCTGCAGAAATGAATGTTTAAGATCCTCATGGCAAACTGTCCACTGTATGGATGTAACCTCAAGCATTTTAAATGGTGCTAAATCTAGAACAGAAACTGCAAAGCATGCTTTTTCTTTTATGGCATATAAATCCGCATATGTCTTGGAAGTATGAATACCCCAAAGATCCATTACACAAATTGTCCAGGAAACCACATTTCATCCTGAAGGCCTGTAACCCTACCAAGACTTTGCAGTGGCAAGGAGCCACATGCTGACAGCTGTTTCATGTGCTTAAGAACTTCCCTGATTGTACAAGCTAACAGGAATGTGTAAAATCACAGCATAAGACATGGTTTATGAGAGTGATGTCTAATCCCATACCTAGTACACTTAAGAACACAGATAAATCACGTTCTTTCATCCACAGCATAAGGTTTGTTACTGTTTGATGAGAGCAATAAGCAGCCCCACAAGCAAAACAGATATTTTTCTGTGTTTACAGTTGAAACTGCAAATATGAAAAACCATAAACAGGATCCCAGCCAACCACATGCATGATAATGGGGTTTGGCTTTAAAGACAGAAGTTACAACCTGAAGTAAATGCTCCACTCACTGCAGGACTGATTTTCACATCAAATATCAGCATCTTCCAGACAGACAGCATATATGTGCCATGAGGGAGAGGGAGATACTCAGAGCACACAAGGAGGAAGCCAGTCTAATTTTCTGAGCGGAATCCTGGAAATTCACTGCATCCACAAATTTTCACCTTGGACCCTGCCAGGTTGGAAATGTGCAGATTCTGACTCAAATGCCTCTCCCAAACATGGCGCATTAATTAGGTCCCTTTCTGTTGCAGAATCTTACAGAGAAGCTCACAAAGTGGCCTTCCCTTAGTCAGGGAATTTTAAATATCCTTTTTTGTTACTGCAAAGCCTTGTACTTTCACTAGAATGTTAGGAACAATTTTGTCTCAAAATTCTATCTTCATTTTAATGGCAGTCAATGGGCTAAAAAATCCCTTATGTCAGTGAATGAGTTAAAAATTACTGGGGCATACAGACACACAGACATCCTAGATACATCATTTTAATCATTTAAGTCTTGCTTTTGTTTGAAACCACAACAAAACTGACTGTTTTCAGTATCAGTAGGGGTCCCAATTAATCTGCATACATAGTTAGCACGTAACTCGTTTTAGGCACCATTTCAGTGTAAGATTTTTTTTTAATGTCATCTGCACTCATCATAAGATAATTATGTTTATAAGAAGCTAATAATTACTAAGATTATCTGTTTTAAGTTGTTAATGTGTCTCACCAACAGGGATTTGGAGAAGCAGGAAGATTTGGAAGGTAAAAAAAGTAATTTTTTTAAACAAAAAATATAAGAGAATCTTTCAAAAATTAAATTTTAGATGTCTATCTGTTGAAAGTAGAGCTTTGAAATGCAGTTATGAGGAACTGAAAGAAAGTTGAAGAGCTACAAACAAATCAAGTGTGCTCTTTTTTTTCCCCAAATCCCATTAAGAGTAGTTAATTTAAAGCTTAATAAATTTTTTTGAAGATGGACCATGTTGGTAACTGATTCCATGCAAGTACCCCATCTTGCTTCCACAAGCAATGGTAGGGAGTAATTTTTATTAAATTATACAAATGTTTGTTGTTTCATCATCTTTGTCAGTCTCAGAGACCAATACAGTGAGAAATTTTAGCAGACATGATGCCGGAGATGGGCAACCTAGAAGACAACTGTGCTGTAGGACACAGTTACAGCAAGGCAGGATTCAGAAGCCTGGAAGTTATTTGGCAAACCTAAAGGATTTACATAGCAAAGCCAACAATCTACACATGTAAAAATAATTTCTGATAGAAATTGTAGGAAACATTTCAGGAATGCCTGTATCAGTGAGCTATTTCCACCATCAGCTCTGGATGTGGAGGTACAACTCTCCTAAGTGACACGTGTGCTTTAAAAACACACCTACTGAACCCAGTTTTACTTATTGCTGGCAAATACCACTGGCAATTTTCTGCCTGGCCTATGGCTTTCCATGGTCTGATGATAAAACATTTTTTCCCAGCTACTTGATAACACCCTTTACACAGCTTGAAAAGCAAAACTATAAATAGCATCCTTGAGAGAGACGCTAGAGAAGATGTGCGGTTAACACTCTCAAACCAAATACATGATGTTTTATGATGAAAAGGTGAGAGGCCAACAAACTTTCTAACCTGCTGGTTTTCATATAAGGACCCTGAGGTGAAAGCATATTAAGGAGCCACTGAGCCTGCTCTGCACCAGCTAATATTAGTTTGAACCTGACCCTGGGAATGCAGAATGCAGAAAACATGAGTGGGGAAAAAAAAAAGAACTGAGATCCCAGTATTCTTGTGCCTGTCAGCAGTGGCTACAGGGGTGGCCATTGCAGGCTGTACTTTTGCAGCCCAGGAAAGGCTTATATTCTTCAAACCATATCTGCCTTACATCCTTAGCCTGTCAAGGCGAAATCACTTTACTACTCTTCTCTGTCGCCTCTAGTTATGCCTGCCTTGCTGTGTGTTATTGCAATCCTAAGTGACATAGCAAAAGTCAAGTCCATGTTTTATGGACAGATCTATTATCAACAACAGAGGATAGTACACCTCTAAGTGCTGAAACTTGTTAAGTCTTTTAATACAGTACCCAGTATTGCATTACGCACATTTGAAGAACATAAATCAAGACTGACCCAAAAGTGAATTTTAAATAACTTCAGAAATGTTAATTATATTCAACAGTTCAGTACCAAGATGTCAAACAATCTTACAAAGGACTCAATAGTACAGAGAGGTACACTCAGCAACTATTCCTATCAGTCATTTGTATCCTGTGGCTACATCAGCAGTAAATCTCTTAAACACAGATAACCCAACCCTCAGTGTATGCAATGACATAATGGTACTTACAGCTTCCTTAGAATTAACATGCCTAACATGAACACATTTAGTGCTCAACAAACAATTTTTTAATGTCATTGAACCTGGATTTTTTTAAAGGTACTTTCCGTTCCTTTGACAGATGTGCTATGCTGCATTTCATTACTTTTTCTCCTTACCTCGTTCTTCTTTTGTTTTAGATAAGTGATGAGGCTTTCGAAAAAGATGAAGTACTGGCAGGCAAAGCAATGGCCCAAACACAGATTTAATTGGAACCTCAAATCCTGTGGAAAGAAAAAAAAGAAATTAAACCATTAATAATTTAATTTTACTAGCAGACAGAGTTCATGTATTCTGTTTTAGGCAGCTTTTACCACACTTCTTTGTATTTGATTTCAACAGGTATACAACCTGTTAGTCAAATCATGTTGGAAATAAAATCATTAACAGAAGATTTCAGGGGAGTGTGCACAGCTGCTGACAGTGCTGATGGGGTTAGATCTCATCTGGAGAAGGAGTACACTGATAGTGATAATGCCAGAATTTACTAGATTTAAGCTTTAAGTTCAAAAAGCACTTTCTTCTGTAAAACCTAAGAATCTTCCCATTGTATAGCATTCCAAATACTGTTTTCTTACACTGCTCTTTGCCCCATGAACACATGAGAGAGAACAACCAGCAATTATACAGCAATATGACTCAAATGCAACCAAGTCATAATAATAAACAATTCCCACTTCAAGACAAACAATACTGAAAGAAATTTCATTTCTCTCAAGATTGGAAAGGGTTCTAAACATAAAAACCTCCATAAAAGTAAAGCATAAAAGCAATTTTTTAGAGACTCAAAGGTTATAAGGTGTAGTACTGGGCAAGCGACGACCAAATAACCAACAAAATAAAGCAACCCAGAGTATGAGTAATGTGCTTATTCCTGCAAATAAGATATTTCTGCATTAATAATATTTATTCAGACATAGAGTACAAAAAATCTCAGGTGCATCACAGAATATCTCTAAAATTTTTGTCAGAGAATTATGCTTTGTATTTCAAAAGACCGCAAGAACAGACTCTTACACTGTGCGTGGCATTAATACAATTATTTCAATGGACCTGGAATAACTTCCCACCAACTAATCTGACCAATAGAGCTATAATTTTCCAAGCTCTCAAAGCTACATGGGGGAGGAGGCTGTGTTTCATTTTCCTACTTTGCTATTATTGCACAAGTATATTTAAATTTAATTTGGGATTACAATGAGATTTGCGTACCATGACCGCAGTCACACTAGGCCACTAGAATTCAGTAGACATTCTGTAGTAGGCAAGGAGTTATCATTAAGTATGTTCAATTACATACATTGTTATTATTTAATGTGGCAAATATATCTAAGCCTGTGCAGAAGGTGGCATTTCAAACTGCTGCAAGACCATATATTTACAAAAACTCCTTGCATGAGGATGGCTTGTATGGGTATTGAATTTATTTTTCATTGTTTGTCAAGTGAGGACTGCAGGAGGCTATGTGGGTTTTAAAGACTAAACATGTCTATGACTATGAGAGCAATATTTTTCATTGAAGTTTCTTTTCTGGAGAACAAATTTACTGAAATGTCTGTCCAAGCATCACATCAGAAGCATTTCTTAGAATGAAGAGGTAATTTGTGGTCAAGATGGTGATAATATAAACAGTCCATGCTCAGTACATCTGATTATCTAGTACATCATTTCCTCTCCAGAACTGATTAGCTGAAGGCACAACAATGCCTATGTGACAGTCTGCTTGCAAAGCTGCAGCAGAGGGAAAGCAGAGGCAGTTTCTTTGCATGGCATACAGACTGTGTCAACAAAACCTGCAAAGACAAGATGAGATCTTGTGCATGGTCCCCATCTGCCCCATTATGCTCTCGCAGAAGCCCGGGGATGGCAGCACAGACGCGCAGAGAGGCTGTGCCAGAGCCAGAGCCAGAGCCAGAGCAGAGCAGAGCAGAGCAGAGCAGAGCAGCTGAGGAGGCATGGCTGGTAACCACCTCATTCACGCAAATCCCAGCGCAGTCACTCAGCTCAGAGTCTGCAGCACGCTCCCCAGTCCTTCCAGCAGCTTCTGCAGTAGCAAGACCTTTTCTACTGCCCAGGCATGTCCACCTTGCCTCAGCCTGCAAGATAACGCAGAAGAGGCAGAGGATGTCACTTTCTTAAGTGCAAAGGCACCTAAATGAAGGCTGGCAGGAGCACTAGGAACTTTAACTTACATAGAGCTGGAACCCAAAGTAGAAGCAGGCCACGCTGTCAGCTACAAAGCTGAAGTCCTAACATACAGCTACGGACATACCTGCGGATTTCCAGTGTACCAAAGACAGAAAGCAACAATGTTCACCACTGGCAATTCAACCTCAGATATTTTTAGAGGTTTATAAGACTGCCTTTTCCCCTGAAATTCAGAAATGAGCCTGAGGGGAAAAAGGCTATTTCTACCCGAAAACAATTCTTGGTCCAAATACCACTCTTTCACTTACTTCTCCATCAATAAATAATTTTAAATACAACTACTGTGCTTCCCTGTGTTCATTTTGAAAATGTCTTGCAAACTGCAAGCTCTCTAAGCAGCACTGCTCCCTTTAGCACAAAGAAACATTTAAGTCAGTCATTCAACACACAGCCATTCAAAGATATTACTGAAGTTTCACAGGAGGCAATTTTAGAGCCTGGTGCTCTAAATGAGACTCAGATACTGAGTCCCCACCTAATATTTATTTACCTATGAAGCTATAAAATAACAAATACAGAAATAACAATAATCACAATAGACATCATTACAGTTTTGAGGCAAAACCTGCCAGAAACAGGAAAATATCTCATCCTGAGCAGTAAAAGCAGGACAGAGCAGCTGTTAGGTCCCCTCTGAAAATAGGTGAATTCTTGGGACATTCAGATGCTGCGCTATATATGAGACACAGAAACACTCGTGTTGGGATCCATGAGAACAATAATTGAAAAAAAAAAAAAACCCAACAAAATAGTTCAGTAGCTTGACTATAAATATACTGATTGATGCTTCAGGCATAGAAAATTCAATAAAGTGGTGAACAAACCTCACAATGTCTTCAAATTAATTTACTTTCACAGAAATGCCACAAAGATAATTTTGAAGGCAACTAACTCCATCTAACTAACAAACTGAGCATTTATCTAGAGAGTGACTGCACTGCTTGATTTACTGCAAACACATTTTGTGCTGCTTTAGCTGTTATATTACAACCACCAAAAATTTAAACCTTTGAAAGCATGCCGCACCTCAGCAAATTGCAATTTACTATGATATTAGATTTCTCATAAGTTTCCCCTACCATGATGAATATGTGCTTCGAGTGGAACAAGAGAAGAAATGACAGCCTCTCCTGCAGTCTGTGTTTGTGAAAGAATATACTTGAGAGAAAGAGCATGCAAGAGCTTGACATGTCCTTGGGGTATGATTAAAAGCTCATGAAAGAAAATAATTCAAAGATGACAGCTCTGACTTTAACCACCACTGGGGACAAGAGATCTTTCACTTAAGACATGCCAGTCATTCACAAGTATAGCTGAAATCATACAGAGGATGTATTTTAAAACCCGGTGATTTAGATACAAACTCCAAACCAGAGAGACCCTGTGGGTGACATAAAAAAATGCCACAAAGTTTAACTAGAGGTTCATTTTTCGTAATAATATTAGGCCAAACTTAAAAATGTACCCATTTTAAATTGATAGCATTGAGTGATAAAGAAAACTACAATAAAAAAAAAAAAAAAAAAAACACATATAAAACCCC
>VZRQ01006958.1:1063693-1073818 GCA_013397975.1 Machaerirhynchus nigripectus
CCATATAAAACCCCACACAGAGTATGAGTCTTTATTAAAGAAGAAATCTTCTCCCCCAGGCTGTTTCCTACCCAATGCCACATCTGGGCCATACTAACGTGGCTCTGTAGCAAAGGTCTGGGTGCATTCAAAGCTATTGAGATTCGTAACCTGGACTATTTTACGTTTTATGTAGTGCTGCCTTTTAAGTGGATGTATTTCATTAAATATATTCTTTCCTAAGCTTCAGAGTCTGTTCCCCTTTTGTGAATTCTCTTTATTTCCTTTTTGATGGTTCTACAGTTAACTGTCTATAGAGATATAAAGCCAGCTGCAGCTCACATTATAATATATATGTGTGTGTCTGTGTATATAAATATACACACAAAATTTACATGAGCTATCTCACCCAAAGTTATATTCAACAATTTCTTCTTGAAAAGTAATGAGATTGACCCAGCATGAAATCACAGTATTTGAAACATGAAACATCTTGAACAGAAACTGATGAAGTCTGGTTCAGAGCCTAAGCTTTAATGCCCAAGTAGTTCACGACTAAACTTTCCAAGTGCAAACGCTGATCTCATTTCTCACCTGGTGCAATAGATGGTGCTCAGTAAAGAGCACACACACACTACAACCTCACTGGAAGCATATATAAGGCTGCTGATAGGGGCTCCCCACCCAAACCCTGAAGGTTGATAACTAAACTGCTTTGAGGATTGTCACATTGTGGGAACTCACTGCCTTTGTGAGCTCTCTCTCTCCATGAAATGTGTTTCAAAATAGTTTTAAAGTTAAATAGTTTTGGAACCACGGAAAAAAACCAGGTAGATGTCAGGCATAAACCTAATTTCCTTAGCAAGAAAGACCAAAAATATATTGCATCCTACACATTTTCTCACTAGAATTAACTATAAGACCAATCAAATCAGAAAATTGAATTCAAACTGTGTTAGAATCTGTTCAGTGGTGTGATGTCCTAATCCAGTTGAAGTTAACTAAGTTTAGGTGTTGACTTCAGCACAGTTAAATATTCAGAGGATAGAATTGCACAGCTTTTAGACACAGAGTACCAATGGGATTCTAAATCATTCCAACACTTTTGAAAAAATTCCACCTTTTAGAGACACATCCCTGCTCTCAATTGCTGAGAGAAAAAGGAGAGACTCTTTCATTTTGGATGAGAGGTGTGATGTTCAGATCATTTCAGTGCTCACTGTTAATGCAAATGAAGCTCAGTTATCAATATTGAGATACTGTGAATAGATCACTCTTGCTGCTCCTCAATATAAATTATGTGATAAGGCTTAAATTTGATGAAAAGTCCAAGATGCTTTACCTTAATATTTAAAAAGCAATTTCTTCAGATAAAAAGTTCTGAGTAGTATTTACTCTTTCTTTAACCCAACTTCTGGCTTTCATTTAGCAGCTGCTAGATTTTTTTGTTACTGTTGGATTGTTTATATAATTACAAAAGAAAGCAGAAGATTTGTTGCATGCTTCCTTTTGTGTGTTTGTATCTTTTGAAATTAGTTGTAACAGTGCTTTTGTATTAATAATAAGCCCATTAGTAACAAACTAAACTGATAATAGATGGTGGATTTGTCTTTATCACGCATGGATGTCAGATGAGGCTAAGCAGAGAGGTTGAAGTTGCATTCTCTAGTGTGGAGAGTGTCATGATTTTGACAAGTTTACATCTGCGTGGCTTCCTGACAGAAGAGAAGGCTTCAAACATGGGTTTTCTGCAGCTGAGAAAAAGAGTTTAGAGACAAGAAATTGAACACTAATAAAGCAGTTAAAAATGCTCTGAAAGCATTTTTCCAACCCAAAACCTCTTGATTTCTTACACTTTCTTCTTCTCTCTTATCCTCTCTTTTGGAAGACCTGCCTTAATTTGTTCTGAAATCTTCTACACCATATTTTAGCCCATAATGGGTCTTCAGACTCAGTTTAAGGCACATTTTCATTGTGCTTAAGGATCTTTCCTCTTGCAATGCCACACTTAAGGTTTTTTTATTAATTTTGTGGGCCATATCAAAACCAGCCCTCAGAACAGATTCAAAATTTAGGATGCTGAACAAACGTAGGTTGTGGTTTCTGAACACCAATCCCTTTTCTACTAATATATTAAAGGCTGGCTGAAAGAAAAAAGGGTAGCACTTTCTGTTTGTGCTCTCTTCCCTCAAAGAGCTTACATCCTTCTACCTTAATAATATTTTCAATCTTATTACTATCAATAAATAATTTCTTTTAACAATAACCATTTTATTCAAATTTTTCTCAGGCTGCTTCAGAAAAATAAATTTTCAACAAGTAAACAGATTTTCTTAGTATTCCCACCCTCTCTGTTATTTGCTGTTATGACAATCTAAACACATATATTTGCTAGTCCCTACCCAAAAGGTCTCAGCAATACCATGTAATTACTTAGTTAAGCTTCTAATTCATTTGTTGTTAGTTTTGTTCCTTTGAAATTTCCTCATTAGGTTATTGAAGGGAGCTGTGTTTGCACAGCAAAAGAGAAAAATACAAGCTCTTTATTGCATTCTTTTAATACCCCTTTTATCTTTAAACTAGCTAATTAGCATATTAATTACCTAGATATTGTAGTCACAATCTTACAATTAACTGTGGGTACAACACTGATTTAGTGTAACACCATTTGTACTTGCATCACAATAACATCTTCACTTGCTCTGATATTTCAAGTAGTTCAAAATTAAAACAACTGGTGTTGGTAGACTTGTATTTATGGTAAGTACCCAGGTAAATGTTTGTGTACTTTGTCAAAAGTTTCCAGTCCTAACAAATAAATACACAAAGCTTATTAATTACATAAGAGATGAAATTACATTTGCCAAATATATTAAAAGCTTATTCCTTTTATATTTTTACAATCAAAACTTCTTTTTGTTGATTTACACCTAACTGCTCTTGCCAGCTTCCAAAATTTCGGAAGAGGTAATTTTCCTTTATATACCAGTAACAGCTCTGAATGAGAAAAACACCTTGTAAAATGAACAAACCCCCATTCCCTGCTCTGATTCAAGGTGCTGCTGAGGGACACTTTGGGTATTACCAGAAGCTCACAGAACACTCACCACCACTGCCCATGTCTGGCTTCTTACCTGTTCATGTTCTTCATGTTACACGTGGTATGGGTGCAATTACACCCAGAAATCTGCCCTCTTAAATCCCACCAGCCCTTAGCCTTATCCCCATGCCAAACTGCGTCTTGCAGGATGGGCTGAGCTGGAAACAGGCACTCCGGGTGAGGGTGTTTCAGAACAAACTAGGTCAGTAATCAGTTCATAATAGAATAAATTCTGGTTCACAGTGAAATAAAAAATTATTTTGCACTTGCAGCTTTAGTAGACTACAGTTTGGTCCCAAATGGTCAAAATATGCCAGTCAATAAATTTCTGATGGCAATTTCAGCATAAATGCCTGTACCACTGAGTATGATTCATCTACTGGAGTGATAATATTACATTTTCTGTAGCTGAGCATTTTACAATACAAAGAATTAATTTCCATGCAACATTCCAGTAATGCCCTCATAAAACTATGGTAGCTGAGAGCTACGTTTTCACATGAATTGAAGGGGACACAAATATTTATAGCACAAATCTGAGAGCATCACTACAAAATACATATCTGAATAGTCATGCACTGACTCCAGCCAGTTTATTGTTAAGACCGAGGATGCTATGGGTGACTACACTGGCAAGTTCTTCTCCACTGCAGTTGTTCCTGACAACTCCAGTGCACAAAAAGCCCTGTCCCTGTACAGCGTGGTAAGTGCCAGCCCACTCTGCAGTACTCCTTTCCTTTCCCTGTCCTATAGCTCTCCTCAGGTCCCCTGGACTAGGGCAAAAATCCAAGGCAATTTAAAAAATAAAAAGATTAATCACAGGCTGCCCATTTATGATATTTCTCTCCTTGGAACAGCCTATTGATGTTAACAAGCATTTATGAAGTCACATATATGAGAGAACAGTATTTCAAGCTTGCTGTGGAATTGTGGGAATGTACATAATGTACATTATTTTTTTAATTTTAGAAACCTAGCAGACCTGGACATTTTATATTCAGTTTGGTATAGACATTGATGCATCAGATAGTTTAGAGTGTGTATGCTTTGCATTTGTTTGAAATATCTCTGACAAGTAGATATTTTTGAATTAGTGATCTAAAGATTTTTTTTGATGATATAATTATGAGCTGGAGGCTGAATTTTTAGAAGTGAATTTGGTGGTAGATTTGCAATTCAAAGAAGTTACTTAAATTAACAAAAATGCCCTAAAAGAACAGCTGTCTACCTGACTGATCCAAGAAAGTGAACACTGAAAATAAACAGCTGCCCCATAGAAGACTATGCAATAAAACTAATCACCCTTTGCATAATGTATTTATTTTCCCCTGTGCTTATTACAGACCCAATGAACCTTCAAAGCTATAAATATTTAAATGTTACAGACATCCCAGATATGTGAGTTCAAATGAAAGTAGGATTTCAGTAGCCTGACTAGCGCAAAACCAGATCTCTTAAAGAACCAGTTCTGATGGTTACATAACACTAAAAAACATGCTTTGATTTTTTTTAAAATGCTTTGTTTTGTTATACCAACAAATTCTTTTTAGAAGGACCTTCTTTTCCTGAAATCTCAATGATCTCTATACAAGACAAGACTCAGTGTCTGGGCAAAGGATACAGTTCCGCCAGTGTCATCACAGCAGGAGATCAGAGAGAGCAAAAAACTGTTTAAAGTTACTAGGACAAATATCCCTGGGTGCAATATTTTATCATAGATCCTCCAAAATCAAGTCACTAGAATTCACCAAGTAATGACACTATTCAGTAGTTGGCATGTTTCAGCTACGTATTTTTCAGTTTCAAACAGCTAGATGAAAGCAGAGATAGAAGCAGGCATGCATCAAAATAATTTCAGGGTTAAAACCAGGGGATTTAGATGCAAGTATTTTCACAGCACTGAGGACTCAGTGGTCATGACCCAAAATAAAACAGTGGATGCAGTCTTGGTGGTAAAAAACTGCTGTGTGGCAAATGAAAAAACGAAGTGTTTCAAACCAAATTGATTTCCCTCTTTTCATGCCCACACACTGAAGGAAGGTGGGATATCCTTTCCTTTGGGCCTTATTTCCACTCCAGCAATTCTTGGTGGCTTCTGCCATTGACATACTCCCCAGAATACACTGTTTTCTCACCCATTCCTGAGCTACAGATCCTAGGGTATGGGGAAAGATGAGCACATGGCAGCACAAAGGAGCACATGGTGGCACAGACCCTGGGGGGAAGGAGGTGTCACGCGGCAGACCCCTACGGAGAGGAGCCTGCCAGAAGCTGACAGACGGGTGAGCAGTGCATGATCACCCCCCAGAAGGACATTTAGAAGGTGCATTGCTGATGTGGCAGCACAGGATAGGTTGTGTGGTGAGAATTGCCATGTAAGGGAATGCTGTGTCTTGGGGAAGTGTATAAGAGCAGCTCGTTGCCTTTGAATCAACTATTCAGATTGCAGATCCAGGAACCAGAACCAGACTCAGATTCAGTCTGAATTTCAATCACCAACACTAGGTTAGTTCAAAACTAATGCCAACAAATTCAGTTACAGCAAAGGACACAAGAGATAACATTCAAAGCAATGCTAAGCCAACTGTCCATCATTTTCCATGCCTTGTGAGCATTAAGTATGGCCTGGTTTGATTAATGGGGAAATCCATAGGGTTCTGAAGGCCTCTTTAGGGAAGCATAATCTGGGATGCTGCCACCAACCCTGAAGCAGCCAGAAAGCCGTGATGGCTGAGGATTTGATCTCTGCACTGATGTGCTCTCAGTGTACCCTTTTTAGTTTTAACCATCACAACAGTCCCAACAGTTTACAGGGCTTTTTTTCTAAAAGCCTTCCAGCCTCCAGCCCCCCAGGTCCTGTCAGCCCTCCTGCCATGCTGCACAATCTGCCAAATGACCACAATGTTTTGTTCTCAAGAATGGAACAAGTCCCTCTGTCTCTATGGGCTCAGTCTCAGAATCAGGTCTGATACTCAGAGAGATGCTCCTAAGTGCAATGCTCAGCCCCTACAGGGTCGGCCAACACCTGTGTCATTTGTCAGATGGAGCATTTTACTTATATCTAGGAACAGATCTTTATCAGAACTGCTCACAAACAGCTGCAGGATCCATTGGGCAGAAAGGCTGTGAAAAGCAAACATAGAATATTTACTGTACTTCAATTACTAAACCAGCTTCAACTCATGCTCATTTATTGAGATGAAGACCTGCCTATTATCAAATCAGCCCACTGCCTCTTTCAAATCCAACCATGAAGAAGCAGTTATAGTTGTCACCTGCCCAGGTGCACGGACTGAGGAAAATCCAAGGAGCAGTCTCCCTTCTGATGCTGCCACAAGGTCTGTGCTTTCAGAATAAACCCTGCAAAAAGCCAGGAAAGTGGGTAGAGACATTTCAATCAGTCAGCAGAAGTGGTAGACTGGAAAGAAGAGCACAGAACCGGCTTTACAACAGCCTTGCCCTTGAGGGCTCTACAGACATTGGGGTTTTTTTGAGATCTGTTCTTCCCTTTACCCCTCCAAAACCACTCTTGGCAAAGCCAGTAGAAGACTTCCACTGATTTTAATGAGAGCTGGAAAGTGTGGGCTCTCAGTGAGGACAGCATTTCTTGCTTTTCTTCTTTAATTCAAAAATTTCCTGCCTGAAAGGATGTAAAGAAGATTAACAATAACATTCTGAACTAGTTTAACCTAAAAAAATATTTATTCTAAAATGTCTCAGCACACAGATGTTATGAATATTCAGTACAGCCCCCCTCAGCAGACATTCTTTGCAAGACTGTTTTTACTAAAAGACATTTTGATATGACATATAGAAAAGATAAGGCTTTTTATACAAAACAGGATTCACTGGAAATACTTTCTAATGAAATTTTTATGCTATGTAAGCTAGCCTGACTGCACTCCTTTGGATCATCCTCCATGGTCTGCTACAATACATTCTATGGTGCAGCATGTTAAAAGAAGGACCAATCTGGTCAGTCCTTGAGTCTTTGTATATAAATATGCTGTTAAAAACAGAGGATGACCCAGGAATATCTCAAGAGTAAAACACTTGAATAACACACCCTCACTGTGCTATCAAATCTGTTACACATTCCTTAAAATTAATAATAAAAATAGACCTTAAAAGACCAATTATAAACAAGCACAAGAGAAAAGCATTTTAAATAGCTCATGCTAATTGTGTTTATCTCAGTGTGAAGCCATGTCAAAGAGCCTGCAGCAAATGTATTTTGTTAAAAGTACCACTTGCGCAGCAGGCGTTAAACATTAGAAAGCAAGCTTGTCATTAGTGGGCTACAGCTGAAAAGGCTACTAAAACTCAGTTAAATTATTAATATGGTATCTTAAAGATGTCAGATGGAGAATTAAACTCCTTTTACACAGTACATGATTTTAATGCTACTGTTTTTTCATGTTAGTCCATTACTAATGTCCCAGCTTATATAATCTTGGGGAGGACAAGAGGGCAGCCACATGCCAACCTTGGTTTGCCTTCCTCAGTGTGGGAAAGCTCCACTGCTCTCCTTCTACTTCTGGGGTACCTGTATTTTACTTATGTGCTCATCCAAGTGGACTTTTTTTTTTCAGGTTATTTATAAGGTTAATGAAGTATATAAAAGATAAGATTTTTTAAATTTACATCCACTGTGGTGTTTGAGACTCTTAGTATTTCTGCAGGTGCAGTTGTAGCCTGCTTCTAAGACAATTTAACACTGAGCTGAAATTGAAGAGAACAATTCTCTTTCTTGCCAATCCAGGTCTTCTGGAGAGATGAGTTGACTCTGAGTTGGCTTTTGAGATGAAACACTATCTTTTTCAGGGTTATTTTTCCATTGGATCAGTCCTACTACCAATATGGAAAAAAGAGAACAATGAGGAGCACCAAGGTGCAAGGTAGAAAACAGATTATTTTAGACAGTAATATGCCACTGAATTAGCTTCCTTTAACAAGAAACCACCAAATCTGGTTTAAGTAGAAGTGCTGAAATCTGGAAAACACCACTGACTACTAAGAAGTGAGCATAGGGGACAGCTCAAGAGAGGAATTGGGCTACGTATTGTATCATCTATTTAAAGTTTTTCTTGCTTTTAAAATTAATTCCTAACTCTCCACCATGAACAAGCAATATCAAGACACAATGCAACATTTTTTCCTGTTCGTCTTTGAAATCTGACAGAGAATAAGAGGAGAAATATGACCTATCCCTTAGCAACACAGCTATGATGAGAAATTGTGTTTCCTTAAAACATGAACAGACTCTCACCTCAGCAGGCTACACTCTCAAGCACCAGCTGCATGGGTCAGTGCACACATTCATCTACCATGCTGAGAAAAGAACTTCTAAGGGTTTGAAGCTGATTTTGTTTATTTTATTTTTTTCCTTACAGCACTTTACTCTCACTCTACAGATTACTTTTAGTCGCAAAGCTATTCTGAGAAGACAATGCAAGCCCAAACACACAATGCTACCCAATTCCTATAGTTGAAAACAAGATACCAAAGGTTATGTGTTCTTATATCACCAAGATTCACAAAGCAAAAGCTTTACAAAATAAGTATTTTATTCACAAATGTTATATCTGTAATGCATTTGGTATTAGCTCCTTGTCATTTTTTATAAAGTAGTTTGTTTCTAACTTCAGAGAGGATAAGATGAGATGAAAAGAAATAAAATGAGGAAACTCATACTTGTGCCAGCAGAGTAGAAAAATGCTTTGGTATCAAACACAACTCATTTGCTTCCAGATTATTTGGAAAACAATAAGAGAGGGAGAGAGCAGCTAATATTGATGTGTGCCTTCACTGCTGCCAGAGATCAAACGTGCTGCTCAGCATGCCTTGGATGAAGGTGCTGTGACAGACCAGCATGACTTTCTGCTGGTGGTCCTGAAAACTGAACCTGGCACCAGTGAGATGCTCTGGGAGTCCAGCAATCCTTTCCCCTCAAGGTAAAGGTCATCTACTTAGTGCAGGTGTCTTGGGGAGCAAAGGAATGCACTCATTCCTGAACTTTGGTGTCTTAGAGACTGAAATATTGCTCAGGCTGTTGTTTAAACATCAGTAGAAAGGCACACTGGGTCAGACATTCAAGATCTGATGAAATACAGCACACTTCTAAATGTAAGCCAAAATTATATTCTCAACTTGCATTTTTTTCTAAATAAGCCTAAGTTAAAAAATCCTTCAAAATACTGTACTCTTCCACTCCCTATTCCAGACATTTCTTGACCTTGGCCTGTGATGGAAACTCGAACAAGGACAACAGACGTGCACAGCCACAAGCCAGGTAACAGCCCCCTTGCAGCCCTTTCTCTGTTAAATGAAGCTTAAGGTCTTTCATTTTACTTATAAAATCTTAATGCCCAGGTTCCTGACTATTTAAGGAATCACATTCTCCATAAAATATGGTATTAAGAAAAGTATTCAAGCCTGAAAGTCCGTTCCATTTAAGAGACTAATGTCAAGATATTATCCATCCTACAAATCCAGATCACACGTGTTTCTTCTCTTTACTTTGGTGAAAAAATACAAGTTTCTGGTCATATAAGACAACATTGATTTCCTCAGAAAGTGGGGAAAGGTGACCAGATACATTCAGTTAAACAGATGGACAGGAGATAGAGGAATCAATTGAAAGAACAGAATAGAGCTGCAGGTAACTGTGTTACTTGATATTTTAGTCCAAAATTGAGCTTAAATAACTGAATAGCTTCCCAACTAAGGTGACTTCCAGGAAGTTCTCTGGGAAAGTTGTCCTGAGAACTTTGACAGAGCCAAAATTTACACTTGGTTGACTACTTTCTGTGGCAGTGACATGGGAATGGCTCTGGGGAAGACCCACCAGGCAGATTGCTCCGTGGCCAAGGAACCATTTGTCCAGGCTCCCTGGAAATCTACATAGTCAAACCAAAATATTTTGAATTTTAAAAACAGCATCACCTATCTTTCTATAGCCAGCAAATCATGTTGCTTTTGTTGCTTAGATTGAATTTCATATTTTCAATCACTGAACAGGATTATTTTTTTGTCTTTTTTTTTTT
>VZRQ01006958.1:1073928-1162983 GCA_013397975.1 Machaerirhynchus nigripectus
AGAAAGATGTGCTTGGATTATTTCTCTTTTAAAAATACACATCCAAAGAAATGCATTAAATTAAAACAAGGCAGAGACAGCAGACTGCACAAAACTGACAGAATCGGAGAATAAAGGAGAGAGAGGTAAGTTTTCTTTGCTTAGCTCTTTCTCACAGCTTAACCAACTCCTAATGTGAGTTACTATTAAAATGCTTCTCCTGTTTTCAGGCCCTACTGAGACACAGAGCTACTACATCCTAGTCATTTTATCCTCATTTTATTAAAAATAAATCTTAAAATATGTTTTTCATATCCATTCATCACTTTGCCATTCCCCTACCCTGTTTTATATGTGACTATTAGTATTTTTGACTGCAATAAATTCTAAGTACTTCAGTTTTTCAGCCTTCTTGAGCAGTTTCTTCAACCGATGACTTTTATAGGGAGGATCCCGAGTGTGGGTATAAATGTTATACAGTTGACAGATTAAGCCAAGAATAAATAAAACCAGCACGTTATTGCAGCAAGGATGCCAGTGTTGTGTGAAATGAGGTGGCCCCTCTGTTCTGAACTGCTTTGGGAGACTGGACACAGTCATCTCTCTGAGCACAGTCAAGGCCCACTTAGCAACAGTATTTGAAATACATAAATAAACTCCAAGAAGACCAAGACTTCACTGAGGAGACAGGTTAACTGCCCATTTATTAAGTATTTGGGGTCTATGCTTTTACCTTTAGAATGATGTGCAGAAGTACTTGGATTAAAACAGAACGATACCGTCACTGACGTGATCTCCAACAAGTACATACAGTGCGGCTGAACACATTTAAGATAGTTCTGCCCCACTTTTGAGTTCTTTGATACTTAAATTTGACAAGTGTGACCCCAGACAATTCCACATGAACAGCAACCTCAGCTTTGTTTACCTCTGCTGATAACTGAGGTAGCCCAGAGCACAACAGGACCAGAGGACAACTGGGAGTCCTTTCGAACTCTGTTTGACAAATGACCACATCCCATGGATAACACGTGAGCACGAGATGAGATTTCATGACAGAGATTCAGCAGTCAGACAATTTATTCTCACTTCATAGAGTCCAATTTTCTTTCTTATTGTGCTAAATCAGTGGCTCATGTTACAAAGCTTTATGCCACTTACAGTCAGCTGGACTCCCCGTGCTTGTGTGGGAATCAGTTGCAATGGGATAAATTTTAAGTGTCTCCTTCAATTAACAGTTAAGCACAAAGAAGAAAATCACTACAGGTATTAGCTCTTTAAATACAGACATTCTCCTGCACTAATCAGCTTCTTTTTCATTTTATTCATGACTAATATGAAGGTAGGGACTTTGTATGTCACATCTGTCAAACAGCGAGGTTCTGACCTACTTTGCTGCTATAATAAGGACAATATTCCATCTACACGGGGCTTCAATAAAAGCATTGGTTTAACCAAAGGTTTTGGAGGCAATAGTGACTGTCTTAAGTGAAAGGAAATATTTTTTTCATACAGAAATTGTTGAACATTAAAAAAAAAATCTTAACTTTAAGAAAATATTCTAAAGAGATGTTATGAAAGGTAGAATAAATCAGGATCTACAATAACTTTGCAGAATACTTATTTGCCTAAAAACAAGTAGAAAACCCAAAAACCAGACAGATGCACTGACACTTTTTTTGACAGATTGATAACCTTATGGTTTCCAAAACTTCTGTGTTCAATAACATTTCATTAGTATACTCCAGTGTATTTACTACTATACATTATTAATACAGATATGTGCCTAGGAGATGTACAGTTTGTAATTATTTTTCCTTTCAAAGCATAATAGCTTCACACTGGACTTGTTGCAGCTACAATATTTCATCTCTGAAAGTTCCTTCAAACATTCTGTGACTGTGACAGAAATTTGTATTTGAACAGAAAAGCTGTCAAGAATGTGCTGTGGTGCCATCCATCACAGTTTTAATCCTGACCATACTCAGATGTTAGTGGAGCTATCTGTCCAGCACACTAAACAACGGCTGAAATTATGCCTTCTGTTCTTCCACATCAAAGCTACAAAGTTAGACTGAATTCAACAGGCCTGTATTACACTCTATTAATTTCCTATTAGTTCTCAGCTATGCAAAACCCAGCCACAGTGTCACTGTGGTTTAGACATGCAACCTTGATTTCAGCATCAAAAAATGGAGGCTGTCACTTCTCATAATTTTACAGAAGATTCTATAAATGTAAATCCTTTTTCATCCTGTCATCCTTTTATGTCCTTAATGAGTTTGCTCACTAACAGTGCGGAATCTTAATTTCACATTCAGAAATATTAACAGTTACTATAACTTTAAGCTCCTGAAGTAGCTGCTCAATTAAAGCATAATTTATACATTTACACTTAGTTTTACACAAAGCAATGACATTTAGAGTTTTGATTTTCTTTCTTTTTCCTTTTATCCCATTTGAATTTTACATTCCCAAGGAAAAGAAGTTGCAGTTAAAACTGAGCTAAAGATTCTAAAACAAAATCTTTAATCAGGAGCACATTATGTAGTATAATATGATTCCTTAGCAGTTAAAATCTAACATTTGTAAAAACAAATGGCACACACTTGACAGGCAAATTACACATGGATTACCATTTGTTAAAATTTCATCACAGAAAATAGTTTAACTGTTGTGGATATGAGCCAAGATCAGCCTGACAAGTACTTTACATGAAAGATTAGCATATTCTCTTCCAGAGGTTTATGCTTAATTTAGATGCATCGACTTTTTGCCACCATTGCTGACCTTTATGTCTAATCAAAGTCCCTTTGAATCCAAATCCCCAACCTTTTATCTCTCATGACAGCTTTTAATTTGAAGGCTTGTAATAAAGTCTATTAAAATTCAAAATGTATCAGTGTTTAAAGTGTGGTTCACTTGCTGGATTTTCAGATATGGAACTTCAAATGGGCTGATTACAGAGACTCCAAACTTTCAATTTTAAGCTTTACACCAGGCTGAAAAAGCCCTTTGGAGGGGGATATCAATCTAGATTTTTAGTTAAAATGCACAAAGGTGCCATATGTGGCAAAACTGTAAGAAGTGAGCATCTAAAAGGAGCATTTTTCATCGGTATTGGTAAGTTAGGACTGTTTCTGTGAAAGTCCTGTATCTGTGGTTACTTTATAAGGCAAATTTGCTCAAGGCAGCCAGAGTTTCCTTACCAGACAGTATGAGTTCAGTGCAGTGGCCTCTGTGCAGCTTGCAGCCTGCCATGCTACATGATGGCAAAGCCAAGCAAGCAGCAGCTCTGTAGCTAGATCTCCCTGGAGGGAAAACAAGGTCAATTTTCCCGGGTCACCTGTAGCTGTCAGCTCACAGAAGAATAAGGCAATCACCTTTTCCATCTTAATTAAGGCAATTACTTTCAAAATAGTAAGGCAATGGGGAGCAAAATGTGCCAGAATCACCAAAATACATGATTAAAGCACCATTATATTTAAAAAAACCCAAAAAACCCCCAAACAAAACAAACCAACAACAACAAAAAAACAACCCCTAACAAAACAAAATTAAAAACAAAACAACAAAGAAATCCCCCCAAAACCCAAACCCCTCCACTTGTTCAAGTATGCTATTCCTTGAGCTGGAATTTTTCTATTGTCTCACAATAGCCTGTACAAATCCAAACATTATATATCTGATTTTCACACAATCCTACTGTTCCATCAGGCAGGAACTGCCCTACAGAGGAGAAGTTGTAGATGTGAGAAGAAGACTAAAAAGTAGCATGAAATAAGTTGATAATATATATAAGCTGATAATAAGTTATAAATTCTTCTAAAGAAGAAGCAGATGTCTGAAGCTTACAAAGAAATGTGAATACAGGTGAGGTTTATATTTGCGGGGTATCAATTACAGAACTATGTTAAAAACTCCTGTACACTGCTGATCCCTCAAAGAGCACAGGTCAGACCGCAAGGGCTCAGAGATCCCTCCATACACATCTCATGGCAAGGTGCAAATTGATTGCTTTGTAGTTCAAAAAAAGAAGAATAAACAGCTTTTGGGGTGAGTGAAGTTAAAATGCAGTTGGTTGTAGCCATGTGGGGGTCAGTCTCTTCTCCCAAGTAACAAGTGGTAGAAGAAAAGGAAACAGCCTCAAGTTGTGTCAGAGGAGGTTTAGACTGGATAATAGAAAAAATATCTTTGCTGAAGGGGTTGTCAAGTCCAGGAACAGAGTGTCCAGGGCAGTGGTTGAGTCACCATCCCTGGAGGGATTTAAAAGATGGGTAGATGTGGCACCTGAGGACGTGGTTTAGCATTGGACTTGGTGGGGTTAACAGCTGGACCTGATCTTAAAGATCTTTTCCAGGCTAAACAATTCTATAGTTCTATTCTTCTTAATATATGCATGATGTAAAACTTCTGAATTTATTACAGCACTGTAGTTCTAAATATAATATTTCTTAACCACAGAGCACAATTGGATTTAAACCATGCCTTTTTTTTTTTTTTTTTCAATGATACTGTAATTTAATCTTCTACAGCTGCTTTTTGGTCTGTTGCAAAAAGGCAAAACTTCTCACATCTAATTAACTTACTCTCTAATTCCAGCCCAGCAAATGATGCATCACCCTCATCTCAGCTAAGTTCTATGCCAGATGACACAAGGAAATGCTGTATTATGGAGTCTAGGACACCAGTTCCAAGGATGCACTGAAGAACCAACAAAGGTTATTTCCAAAGTTAGCCTAGATGTTTTACAGAAGAGGAAGGTCTGTACTCATTTCTTAGTTCTGAAGTCACGAGGACGTTGCAGGTGCAAGCGTAGCCAGGCTGCAGCAATAGATATTTGTCTTTATTTTCCCCTGTTGTTCATTTCACACATTCTTCTTTCTAACTTCCTAATTTCTAGAGGCTGATAATTAAAATGAGCTGAACATCTTCCACTACTTCAGCTGCTTCCAAAATAGTCTCAGAAATGTTCTGGGCAGACGGATGTTCCTCATGTCCCAGGGTTGCTTTCTGGCACTCCAGTGAAGCACGTTCAAATGTCCTCAGTGCCACCCCCCCTGCAGTACCAGCTGGGCTGTTCCTTCCTGAAACAACACCGTATCACCCAAAGAATTTAACTACAAATATGTTTATCTAAGTCATATACTTACTTTTTGGAAGCAGATTTGATTTGGCATCACTAAGAACTTGTTTATACCCACAGTGATTGTGTCACTAACCAAGAACAAACGCACTTTACCCTACACCCTTGACCATCAACATGAAACTGAGAATTTCTCTGATCTTGAACCAAGATTTAGATTTTCCTTTTTCCTGCGTAAATAAGCAAACAAATAAAGGTGAAATCTAAATTTCAAAGAATTGTCTTTTAACAAAATCAACAAATATAATTAACCTATTCAAAAAACCAAAAAATAATTATTGCACTTAGAGACTTAGAATCTGCAGTGACAGAAAATCTCCCAAATCTAACTGTATTTTAGATATCTACAGAGTTGTAAAATTCCTCAGATGTTAAAAAAAGTGTGAAAATTAAAATCTCAAACAACAACCAACCAAGAAAAAAATCCCAACCCCACAAACACAAAACCAAAAAACCCCAACAGAAAACCCCCAAAACAACTCTCCAGCTCTGAAGTAAGTCTTTGCAAGAGTTTAAGGAGATGTTCAACACAAAACCAACCAACAAAAGCTAAATAGCTGTTGCTGTCAAACACTCATTGGGTTTTACAAATTACTAGTCAGGCTATTTGACCTGAATTTCCCATGTTATTTGCAAGCACTTATGCAAAACTCTCACTCCATTCTGTAGACAGAAAGAAGAAAAATGGGACAAGAAGATGAGACAAGTTGGACATCATCATCATTTTAGGAATCCGTCATTCCTCTGACACGTTTCTCTGCTGTTTTATCTCTGGGTTTTTTTGGTCAATGTTTGTGCATTAGCATCACTGAGAAAGTCCTACTGCTGATTCTCACTGTGATTTTAAAACAGCCTGCATAATATCTGTTCACAGAGATACATGTGCAGAACATTTCTGCCTGATTTGCCAAATGGTTTTTTATTGGCAAACTCTTACTGTATAGAGGAAAAGGAGCACCTTAAACCTGGGCTGCATCAGACAGGAGGGGAAGTTAAGTGGTAAAGTAGTTTTTCTTTCTGTTTTTTCCTTTCCGTGTATTTTGTAGGTATTTGTCACTAGATTTAGGAGACAGCTTATTTTCCAAAGTTAGAAGGCACGTAATTGCTCATTAAATCTACATATACACAATCAAGTTTTAAGGTTCATCTCTATGACGAGAATGAAAAATAACCAGTATTGTCTGCTGATTTCCTACACTGTGTACAAAAAAAAAAAAATTTGATCAAGTATGCTTAATGATTTCAGGAAAAAACTTTCAACCTTTGAGAGCAGTTGGGTGATGTGTCAGAAAACAATGAATTTAAAGAGCAACCTTTAAAATACAAAGTCTGCAGAACTCAGCTCCAATTGTTATCACAGACAGACTTAACTTGTTTCCAAGAACGCATTTTCTTTACATGATCATACATGGCTTCTAATTAAGAGATAACATAAATTCCATAACAGCTCCAGGTAAATATATTATTCCCATTTTGGATGAGGCACATTAAGCATCAAGCAAACAAAATGTCTGTTCATTTTAGATGCAGAATTTGAGAATGTGGGACCACACTGTTTCCATAATAGTATTTTCTGCTACAGCACTTTACACTTTCAAAGCACAGCTCTCAGCCCTCAGTATTTCTGTAAGTCAGACCCTGGTTACTGAGTTAAAAAGCATCAAAATGAAACACAGACAGTGACTATCTGGAAAACCAGTTTTTCCTTTGTATGCCATGAGAGCTTTGTGGCAGAGGCTGGGTCATAACCAGTTCGGCAGCAGAACATTCAGCTCCCTTTCATGAGGTCTTCTTTTCCTTACAATCACCTGCATCATTCCCTTAACACTGTCCATATTCTGTAACCAAAAATTTGAGAGTCATAGAGAGGAGCTACACCTGCCTATGGTTCCCATCAGAGCACCCACAGTCTGCCTCCACAAGGAAAAGGAAGGGAGCTCGCATGTTAGATTATTGCAATTGTTTGATATGGAAGGTAGGTCAGTTCTCTAAAGGATGCCAGAAATAATAAGTTCATAAATCCACATCAACTAAATCCTATGATTCTGACACCACAAATGCCAACATGCTTCAGAATAAAAGATTCTGCAACATGCCACCACTTGAAGCAAAAATTACATGAATAAAATTACCCATACTCTAGGGAGATACTATAATTTCAGCTAATCAAGTCAAAACGTCAGTGAAAACAAAGGAAATTTAAAATTTTTATGCAAGTTTTCCAGAATCTCAGGGGATGATTTCAAAAGCTCAGGTGCAGTATCCATTGGTATATTCAGTATGGTTAAGAACAGAACAATTTTTAGTCAAATTAGACTGGTAATTTTCTATTAGAATAGCTGATTTATGTAAAAGTTTAATCATAATATTAACTTTCTGTTTTTAACTTATGCCTACATCAATTAAACTACAAAGCCATAAAAAATGTTTAATAGTTTAGCAGCAATAAAATACTTAATGAGCCAAATGACACTTTCTAATGCCACTACTCCTGATTTGTATTATATGGGGAAAATAAAATGAAACAAAACAACCCACCACAACTTGGACACCATTCTCAGTTGAAATGTTTCTATGCCAGAAGAAGCTGTAGAATTTTTTATATAGTCTACTAGGAAGAAGTCTCCTGTTCAGGATGAGGACAGAGAGACAACTGCTCCCTTGACTTTCTTGGGGGGAGCTCGAGGTAGTGAGTAAATGCTACAGGAAAAAATCAGCTGCGACAAACATTAGAATGTTATTCTTTGGGTCTCATCTCTCTAAAACTCAGATGTGAGGCTGAGCTTAATGGTTCTAAACTAGAGGACAGAAATGCAAACTACCTGATTCCCAAAAGCCATGCCTCACTAACAGTGGCAGGTCTACCTATGGAGAATACTCATATAACTGGGAAGATTTCCCAGGAGCGCTGCACCTGAAATACTGTTTCCTAATTGTGAGCACTCAGATGACATGAAAGGACTACAAGAATAAGAAGTGCAATATTTCTATTCTTGGCTTAGTTCTCCATAAAATAGGTTTAAAAGACACCTAAACCCAGTCTCTATCTGCCACTTTAACAGGAAAAAGCATATAGAAAAGCCCTTGGAACATACACGGAGGAGGCAAAATGTACTGTATCTGAGACATTAGTGAAATAAAAAGACAACACATGATGAGATTTTTCTATATATTGTAAGAAATGTTTGTCAGTTTTGGAGATTATTTTAAAGAGAAGAGCTTTTCAGCTTTTCATTACTGGTTTGAGTCTTTGCCAACTCAAGAGTCTTCACCGTCTCGTTTGTGAAATAGAACCCAGAAGAACCACTGGGAGTAATGTCTGCTAAAAGAGATAATTGTCTAATTTATCTACAGAGGCCTTTCAGGGGACCAAAAAATAATAATAGTACTCCATATTGAAAAATCTCATTTGATTATCTCTAGTCTCAGGTTTATACGGGGGGAGTGTTGTCATAAGTAACATAAAGACCGGGAGCAACCACGTAAAATTTGAGAACCTGGAAGTTTTTACTCCCAGAATAATCAAATCCCAGTGGAAACTGAAATCAGAAGATTGGTTTGGCCTCCTTCAGCAAACTGTTTCTATAGGTCTTTACAGTAAAAGCAGCTTTTACATTTGCCCCGTTAAAAAAGCTCAACACCCGACTACCTGAGAGATTCCCTTAAGTTCCTGATTATGGAAACTCCATGCCACGGGGCAGGGATGGATTAGTTCAGCATGAGCTGATTCCAGAGTCGTAATGGCTAAAGAGCACACTACAGAGACACTCACGGGAATTTACTGGTTCAGGTTGGTCTAAGCCAAGAGGTTATTGGCTTGTATTTCATTACAGCAGACAGTTATGCCAGAGGATATCTTTATGGAGAATTTGTATTGATGGTGTTCCCAAGCTGATCATGAGGAAAAGGTCAAATTATTCTCCTTCAGCCTTTACACTGTTTGTCACCATCCGTTTTTGGCTCACAAACAAATATGAGGCTATTCTGTAGGGCAACCTCCAGGAGCAAGAAGAGCTCTCTGTACCTTTCACATGACTGTGGAAATGAGAAAGGAAGTTTTCTCAGAGGATGTAGGTCATAACTATGTCCCCTACCATCTGGTCCTTGAAACCCAGTAAAGGAGGCTGAATATATTGCATTCCAGAGCTCTCCTTTGACAGACAGTCCCTCAAGGACTGTAACTAACTGGTGAAGTTTCAAACAACCTCTAAACTTCTCTAAACACCACTAGAGCTACAGAAGTCTTATATTCGCTGGCTCAGTAGGAAACTATAAACTCAGTAAGAAACTGCATGAACTTCCTTCATCTGCTTCCCCTTTTACTACAGCTAATCTGCCTTCATTTGCAGTCAGAAAGCATTCATACCTGAAAGTTGACTATTTTTTCATGTAATCCTCTTAATCAGTGACAGAGCATTTATATATTTAATTCTAGACTACATTTGATGGTAGTTAATACTTTAATTAGCTATTTACACATGGCAAAAATTACAGAAGCAATTAGGAATATTCAGATTAATTAAAAGTATTAGGCAGTATTAAATGTGAGAGAAAAGATTTTAATTAAATCTTTCAAGTATTTTTTTATAATCTCCTCTGTTGAGAAATAAACTATAGTAGCACAATCATATCTGAATCAGATAGTTTTGCACTATCATCACCATAATGTTTTAAAAGCATCCAAAAGGAGTTAATCAACTTATTCTTTACTGTTTATTAAAACTATGAAAACTTTTTTTTCTCTCCATCTATTGGCTTTGCCAGTACTGATACAGGGACTGGTAGCAAGCTGAATTGATTGAATGCTGCCTTAGTCTCACTGTACCTTATTTATACTCCAGAAAAATAATTGAGAGAAATAGCCTTTAGCCAGTCTGAAAAAAATCTATTCATGAAGGAAGGATCTTTGTATCTACTTAACACTCAGCACAACCCAGAGGACTGTGGATACCCTGTGCATTCCAGCATCACGGTTCAGACACTCTTCAGGCAAACCACGAGTGGGTTCCTGTGTGTATGGATTCCCCGCCTGTGTTTGTGATGTGGTGGTACTGACACACACGATGCAGCCCCTGGGAGCGGCTGCTTTGCTGCCCAGCACAGCCTGTGAAGGCCACAGCCTTCCCCTACAGAACCATCACTTGGGGTCTGGGAAAAATATGGGAAGCACATGGAAACACTGAGGTGAGTATCAGTTTTCTGATCACCTACTACATACAGACTGTGTCTCAAAGCATAAAACATGCTTATTAAAAGTGGACTGTAATATTCAAAATACCAAGAGGAAGAAAAACAAACCGGCAAAACCCCAGAACAAGAAAGCAAGACTTGCAGATACCAGAAAATCTGACATCGTGGCTGGTGAATGACACCCCCACCAACATAATTCCCCTGCAATTTCCTTGATTAAATTTCCAGAAAAAAAGACAATATTACAAAAAATACCATTAGGTCATTTAGGTCAGGCAGTGTAGAATGCTGGAGCATGCAGAGATGTAAATGGCACAACTATTTACATTCAGGTTTACATTCATGTTGGCAAGACGTGTGCTACTAAATCCAAACTGGAAGAGAGTAGGTTTAGGTTGGATATTAGGAAGAAATTCTTCCCTGCGAGGGTGGTGAGGCCCTGGCACAGGTTGCCCAGAGAAGCTGTGGATGCCCCATCCCTGGCAGTGTTCAAGGCCAGGTTGGGTGGGGCTCTGAGCAACCTGGAATAGTGGAAGGTGTCCCTGCCCATGGCAGGGAATTGGTACGAGATGATCTTTAATGTCCCTTCCAACCCCAAACCATTTTGTGATTCTATGATTCATCTTTTTCAAAACATCATGAAGAAAGCTAAAATACTTTTAAATTCAGTGTTCTTGCTGTACATATGCAAGCCAGAGTAAGATATTTAAGTTCTTTTACTCACAAATGAGTCACCCACGTAGTGTTGGTGCTGTTTGTTCCATTCCCATATGTTCCAGTATACTATTTTGTCCTACTTTTGCATGTATACAAAATTAGAATTGCAAGCTGCATCAATTTTCATCTTTAAATCGGTTTTATTTACAACCTCTAAAGTTCCTTGATTATTTCTAGTAACATTTGCATCAATGTTTGCTTAAATTATTCATGACATTTCAGTTATATCATTGGGTGCTTCAAAGTAAAACTCAAAGTAACTTTTCTTTCCTGAGAACAAAGATATACTTTCCTTGCTCTCAAGCAGAAATTCACAAGAAGATGAAAGACATGCCAAGAATTGTTAATAAACAAATTTGTGGTGTAAATTATAAACAGAAAAATGAAAATATTCCCAGTGGAAATAGAAAACTCTGTCTAAAAATGCCTCCAAACACCAATTAAGTATATCCAATTAGGATAATATTTGATTTATCTAGGTCAGGACTCAAGAAATTTTTGCTGCCTAAGTAGCATCCGAATTACACAACTTCCCTGTGTGGGACAAGTGACTGGGGAAAGTTGCACTGACATCAGGAGACCCAGAGGAGGACAGAGCCACTTGGAGACCCTCTGTGTGCTGCAGTCACTGCTGGTGCCACATGAGCCTGTCCCCAACACAGGAAGGGATGGCCTTGCCCTTGTCTGCCCCAGCCTTGGGGGGTCACAAAGCAGGAGATGGGGCAAGTGCAGGGACTGGAGCGTCTTTGTGTCCCTGCTGACTCCCATATAGACACACACAATGCATGTACAGCAAATGAAACTATACAAAAGCACGTAACAGTAGCACCTCTCTGCATTTTTGCTTTAATTCTTCACTCTTAAATCCTAAATCCTTAAACCTTCACCCTTTAGAAAGTGTAAAGCAGGTTTAGGGACCCTGTGGATTTCATTCGCCACGATCTTATTTTCATTTCCTAACATTGAGACAAACATTGTATTTATCCCAGTGGAAGAGCAGGACATTATGAAACTTCCAACTTAAAGCCTTCAATTCACACTCTAAATAAAATGCTTCTCTTCTTTCAGTAAATACATATAATGACCTTTTTTAATATAAGAAATTATATTTATGAATGAAATGCAATTTTACTGTAAACAAACAAATTGCCTATTCAATTTACGTTACAGAAATGTGGTAACATTTCATAAGACTGAGGTGAATTATTCCTAAAAAAAAAAAAACAAAAAAAACCCAACAAAAAACAGCACAACCAAACCAGTACAAGAAGACTAAAGATTTATATTTGATAGTAAATTAGCTTCCTCAGAAGGCTTCCTCAAGTGCATGATTAGACATATTTATGTTTTCACAGCACATTTATTATTTCACACTAAATCATGCAAAATTTGAAGTTTCCTATGGCTTTGAATCACAAACAAGTGAAAGTGTCTAAAAGGCTGCCAATATTTACTCCATCAAGACAATAGCAGTAGATACTGACATTCCAGTGAATAACAGATCACAGACACTTACTGAAATAAGTGGGTCTAATTTCACCAGGAGAAAAATAAAAAATGTGGCTAATAAGTTTGGTCTGAGCAGCCTTCCTTGGTGAATGATTTCACTGAAAGGGTGGGAAAAAAGGGTGGGAAAAATAAAGTCTGGACTTTGAAACATAGAGAGTGGGAGAAGTTTAAAAGCAGTATATTAATATTTCTTCCTTAAGTTGCTGTTCAAGGATACTGTTCCAATCTTAAAGATCAGTAAATTAAAATTTACTTGAATAAGCAAGCTCTTGTAGCTACGTTAGAGACTTACTCACAAGGTGACACATAGCTTCAGAGATGAAAACTGCCAACCCAGTTAAATTTTATTAAGGCAGTCACATCTTTAGATATGATCACACTGCAAGCATTGCCTATTAAAATTAGATCATTTGACCTTCATCGGGAAAACCCCTTTCATATAGCTAAAAAAAAAAAATAAATTAAGATACCTGTACACAGAAGGAAGACATTTCTACTCCATAGTTCAAATAACTTTTTTTGTGGTCTTCAAGATCTTGAACCAAAATGCAAAAAGTCAGGAAGGTTTGCTAAAGCAAACAATGTGAAGGACAGCACTACCTTGTCTAAAGATGATTTTCTCATCGCCTGCATGCAATTCAGAACTAAAGTTCAGTTTTCACCAACAAAAACTAAAATTCACCCACAATTGTATTTGAGATAACACATTTATTTTCCAGTTTTAGCTTTTTGTTTGCAACTAGCACTGTATGGAAACCACTGGAGCAGTGCCTGAGGAAAAAACATTTGATTTCAAATCTTTTGTTCCTGAACTCTGGCTTGTTTGAAAAGGATAAAAGGCTTGCAAGAGAAAACTCTGCAAACAGTTGTCATAATTTCAAAGATAAAACTAAACAATATCTTACAACAAATTCTCATTACAAGGAGCTACATTAAGTGGAATATTATTCTGGGAGCACGCAGGGCTGCAAGCTCTGGTTCTTGACACATGGGTAGACTAAAGGCCTCACAGTCGCTCAGGCTGGAGAAACTTTAGTGACATAGTGAACAACTGGTTCTTTTCTTCTCTAATATTTTAGTATCTATCTTCTTTCTGCTGCTCTAAAAGTACTTTATTATAAAGCTGAGAAATCATTTCTTTTCAAAGAAAAGTCACGATAACTGTGGACCAAATCAGCAAAATAACAGCCTTGTGTTTTCAGACATATCATTTTGACACTGGTTGCACTGTATAAACATTTATATTAGGATACATCTTTTCATATATTCAGAACATAACTCACTAGGCATTTGACGCAACCTGTACTAATAACATCAATATTTCAGCTGTTTTTAAGGATGCTTCCTAGAGAAAAAGTAAAGTACTGAGCAGCAGCAGCAATTGACCTTTGCTACGCACATGCCTGTGTTTATATTTTGCTAGCTGTCAAGACAAGAACGCTGATCTCACATCAAAAGAATTCCCAGACAGGTCTGGGGAGGGAGGGAAAAATCCCACAAACAGACCTCTTACTCCTTCACTGCACCCTTTCTCCACTTACAAACAAATAACTAAATGAAACCCAGCAGTGAGTCAGTTAATGGCTATTTATCTGAAACCACAAATAAGAATTTAAAAAAAAGGATCCTTTTTTTCCCCTCTTCCTCTCATGATTCACAGTCTTGGCTCTGCAAGCTTGGCTCTGCTTCTGATGACAAATGACGCAGTTGTAAATAGCAGCCCTTGTTATCAGGACAGGCCCATATCAGCTCTATTTAATAAGGCAAGAGTTGTAGTTTCTTTCTGTCTCTCTGATTTGTACACTTCTTTCTCCTCAGAGAGCTCTTAGGGGTAATGCTTTCTTTACCTGGAATCACTCCAGAACAGTCGCCTGCCATTTGTTCAGTGGCTGGTTTTGAGCTGCCCCAAGGTGCTTAGGTGGTAGGACTAAGAAGTACCACCAAGCTCCAATAACTCCACTAATTAATTAGGGACTTTGGGGCTCAGAAGGGATGCTTTACTTTTAACATTTTTATTGAAACATCTGCCCTCTCAGATAGTTGTCTTAGAGGAAATCCTGGGCTAACTGTACCCTTTCAGCTGCCCGAACTGACATTTCAGCTTCTCTTCTAGTCCACGAAGTGAATTTCTCATTAGGGACTGTTAAGGGTCTGTTCATGTGCCAGGGCTTTGAGGAAATTTTTACTGCCCTTTCTGTGATAAAACACTTGACAGTGCTAGGGCACACTGAAGTTATAATTCAAATAAGGATGTTCACTGGTTCCTAGAATCTTTAAAAAGCAGCTTTTGAAATGGTTATGAGTATGGTGAAAAAGTGAGATATATGAAGAAAATCAGCTCCCCAGGTTGAAGTAGCCTATGCTATGCACCTCTTTCCTTCAGGTAAATAAATGGCTTCATTGATTTAATGTCATGAAGGCATTATCTTTGGCCACATGAGAAAATACAGACAGGAAAAATCTACTTCTTCCAGAAAACAAAAAGGCTAATCCTAAAGTTTTTGAAATAGGCAGAAGACTATTCCAGAAGACCAAAAGTCCAGAAGACTAAAAGTGCTCTGGAAACCCTTAGATGCTGATCTTATGCCCTTAACCTCCCTCATACACAGTAAAGAAGGTGAGGTATATTGCAGTAGAGCTAACAGGTTGTGTGTTTTAAGTCCTCTGTGTAAAATGAGAAACAGAAGTGAAACCTGCACAGTTGTTGCTGCCTTGGTAGTGGAAATTCAACCACAAACCCTCTCTACAGCCCCTTAGTCATACCCCAAATCCTGATGGACACTGCCTTTGCCACCATTGCTATGGCCCTGGTCCTCAGCCACTTGATTTCCCCTCTTGTCAAAAGCCTTTAACTCAAAGACTCTTTTAAAATAAAGAACTCCTGTCTTGGTCTGGACAAAGGTCTCTTCCAGTCTCTAGTAGGATACACCTGAAATGCCAGCAGGGTTTTCCTGCACCTGGAAGGTTTTGCCCTGGTGACTCCCCGGCTTTCACCTCTTCTGCAAAGCCTTCCCAAATAAAAGTAACAGGGCACTGATGATTTTGCTCTCTTCTCAATATTCATAATATAAGGACAATTCTTGGGTACAAATAACTTTGCAAAATCCATGTCAAAGTGTCTCTGCACTACAAAACACTACCTGTCTAGAAGGGAACGCTCACTAAAGATTATATTTTCAGAAGTATTGTTGCTCCTTAGCCAAGAAACATCCACGGCATTTGTCTTTAAGTGATTATGTTAAAAGGGTTTGGGCCTTCCTGAGGCTGTTACTGTACTTCTGTACCTTTGGAAGCAATTGGTAACTTGACCTAGACCCATTCTCACATGACAAACACTCGGCCCAAAGGCATCTTCCACAGCCCACCGTCCTGTCGCAAATTTCCGATGTGGAAATTCTACTTACAAAACAAACCTGCTATTTTATTAAAAAAGGCCCCTGTCTAACAAGTAATGAAAGAAAAATAGCATTAATAACTTGGTCCATGTTTTTCCACAGTTCTTTTCTTACCACAATAGAATACAGCAAATGAAAATCTGGTGGAAAAAAAAAAAAATCATTCCTTATTAATACTCCTTCTTACAAATAAAGTTTAGAAATGACAGCTTGCCTATTAGCAAGTTGTCTGTTTAATCCCATGACTTTTTCTATGCTCACCGTTTGATAAAATTTGACAATGTACAATTCAGCTGCAAAAGAGCCAATAACAAGTGCAGGCTGTAACATCGCGCTGTCTTCCTTGGGGCTAATCATTTTATAATGAGTTTAGTGAAAAGCACCTATGCAATAAGTTGTAGCTGACAGCAGCCCAAGGGAACCTCTAAGTGCTAAAAATTAGTGGCTGAGGAATGTTGAATCTCATCATTTTCAGGAGAGAAAATGGGTTTCTTTTGAAAATACATATATTTTCAAGTAGACATAAATCAAACAGATAGCAAAAAATTTGTATTGCTATGGGCTTTATCCTGTTTTTATTCTTACACTCTTATGAGGTAGAAGATACTTTAAAAAGAGTAAGATTAGTCATCCTGCTAGAGATCCAATTATATTCATTTGTGACACTGTACCACTTGGAATTCAAAAATTTGAGTCAGCTTGCCTTGTGAGTACAGAGCTGAAGACCTCTACTCCATTTTCTGGGGGCAGAATCTCAGAGCACCTAAATCCTCCCACCCAGATTCACAGTGGAATTATACCTTTTGGTTTTTTCCCAGCAGAAAAAGCTCTCTATGTTGCTCTGTACTGTCAATACATAGGTTTGTCAACCTGAACAATTGGCTGCTATCATTATACAGCATGTTACACAAATTTAGGTTATCACAGCAGAAATCTGTGGTTTAATATTGCAGAGCAAAAAACTAGGGACAAGTTCAGCCCTTTCAGAATCCAGGGATATTGACCACAAGAAAAAATAATCCTGAAATAATCAACACGTACATATATAGAATCTCTAAGTTACAAAACCACTAATTCTTAAATGAAAATATTGCTTTTGCTGCTGCAAATCACTGCAGCGATGGGCACTGTGCCTATCTTTGCCAGGATCTTTTCAGGGTGATTTGATAACTGTTTATAATGGCTCCTAGGAAATGTACAGGGCTTATAATATCACTCCTAGAAATTCAATGAGCATGCTTAAAGGATATTTAATAAATCACTTTACAGACCAACCCAACATCCTATAATGGAAAAAGGCTTAGGAAAATTATTCATTACCTGTTAGAACATTTAGGTGAGCTAATGTATGTAATCCCATCCCAACCTCCGTGGAACAAATACATTCATCAGCTGCATGAGATTAGCACTCCCTAATATATTATCTGTATGCATAACACCTGTTAAACACATCTCCTTAAAAAAAACACAGGTATATTTCAATTTATACCCCCCACAATATACCAACCCCCCACAAGATCATAGTAATTTAACAGAATCAGATGGCCAGCTGCTCGGGTATTAGCTGAAAGGTATGGGCAATAGAAAACAAATCTAGAACACGGTATAAATGCATCGAAAATAATCATTCCAAGGTCTCTAAAACCTGGTTAAAAACGATTATGTTTTGACATACTGTAATTACACCTGACACAACTAGATTTAACTGCAATCTTAATTTGCATATCTACCTATATTCATAAAATATATACCTGCTTATTATATTTTACTCCAGGCTACAATTTTGTCTACACATTTAAGAAATAAAAACCCACAATTATTAGGAAAAAAACCCCCCTTTTTCTACAGTGTAGTAGAACGTTTAAAGAGTGAGGAAAAATAGTTCCATTTTGCACAAAGAAAATTATCTAAAATTTTGAGAATACAACATCTCAACCTAAATTTTAACACTTATGAATGAATGACTTGGAATTAATTTATGCTGTTTTGTGTCATCAAACCCCACTAAGATATTATAAAAATATTTAATAGCTTACTCCATAAATTTTTCTCTTTATTTATGTGGTTTTTTTGATCTGAAGATGAATTTTCATAGGCACAGGAAATCCTTAAAGAATTCTGACAACAGCGTAGTTTTCCAGACCCAGAGCATGCAAGATAAGCTCCAAATATTAAGCACTGGCTGCTTATATGAATTTGAATCCACATCCAAACCCTTTCAAGTGAGCCATTATATCTAGAGGCCCTTAGGTTGGTGTGGCTATCAGCAACACAGACTTCATTTGGAGAAATTATGAAGTTCATAATTCAATTACAAGGATGATTGCCTAATCCATTGAATAAAATGGACATAAAGGGTAAAATAAACAAAATTCCCAGCTTAGTTTAATGGGATTCTTTGACACAAAAAGAAGTAAATTTAGTCAATTCTCCCACTAATACCTGCTGAAAATGCAGATATTCATCACCGAACTCCAAATTTAATTGTAGCATAAATTCAATTTAAACAGAGTGCACTGAGTTACAACTATAGTGTATTAACTGAAAACATGATTTATCCATGCTTAAGAGTAGAAAATAGTACAGGAAGAAGAATCACATTTGAATAATGACCACTATTTGAAGTCCTGAGCATGCTGGGTAGATTTCTGCCATCAATAGAGCAATACAAAAATTACAAAAACGCTTCCTACATTGTTACAAATTAAGGCAATAATTGTTGGTCTATTTTCCGGGAACTATTGATTGCTAGAATTGATGTTGCAATTAATATCTACCAAGATGCACCGAAGTTAATTAAATTAGTGTAAATTAAATCTCAGGAAGATAATAGCTATTAATTTAACATTAGAACATCAAAGGGTAAAAAGTGGGAAATAAACAATAGTGAAACAAGTTTAATTTAGTAATGTAGGAAAAAATTCTAATGACTATGTGAAAACTGCTGTGATCTCATGGCAGATACAACTAAACCAGTTTAATTTCCATGAAGCATTTTTTAGATAAAATTCAATTTGTTTGGTAATTGTTCTATGGGGTCACCAAGCTTCAGTCTGAGGAAAGCAAGTATCTATGCCCACAACAGACAGACTTCTTTGAGATTCTGCATGTTTTGAGTCTAATAACAGCACAGGCTGTGGCTTATGCCAATATCATTGGGATAAACAGCTCCAAAGCACAGTAGGCACTGTCTTTGCAGGAAACTCAGTAAAGACAGGGTAGGCCCCAACCTTCATGTCAAAGGCCTCCCACCTCATTGGAGTTTTGATAAGTTCATCTGTTTCAGTTGCTGTAGTTCAGAAAATTTATGTTTTTAATTACTTGTGGGATGTAAGAGATTCCTCCCAACAACTTGAGTCTTTTTTCTGCATGGGGCAGGTGTCCCCCTCCTAAGGCACCTCTGGGGGCTCCACACTGGGTGCTCCTCTTCCCTCTTTCCCAGACCTGCTTTCCTTGGTCCTGGACACGTTGTAGGTGCCTTAGAGGTGTAACGCCTTTTCCTAGGCTGCATCTGCAGCAGGCTGAAGGACCTGAGTTTGCTCTGTTTCTTTTAACCCTCTCACAGATCTATCAGAAATTTACTTTTTTTAAACAGGTTCTTCAGAGTATACAGGTGGTCCTTGACCTGGCAGGTAAAGATCTCTCTGGCAAAGGGAAAAACCAATCCCTGCCTTACTGCTTTGGAGGAAAAGTTGTTCTCCCTGGATATTAGCTCTCAGTCCTAGCTACATCATTAAATGCTGTGAGAGGAGGTACCAGTTAGACAAAATGACTTTTGCTTATTAAAAGCATCACCATAAATCTGTATTACTCACTCACACGGAACAAAGATGACCAAATAACTACATCACAGTCTGTATTTCAGTTTCTTACACAGCCCACAATACCACCATTTATTATACCCTCTGTTTATACTTCAACTGAAATGGGTCTAAACAAAAGCAATTGCTTTGTTGCAGTCTTGGAAGTAAGCCAGATACCTGAACACTAAAAAAGGTTTTAGAAAAGTAGTTCCTTCAGGAGATATTTAGGAAATTCTTGAAAGTACATACACTTTTAAAAATAAAACACTTCTATTATCTCTGTACTAAGACAGAAACTAACCTAGGAATGGGAAATTAAAAAGAACCAACAAATCCACAACCAATTTGACTTTCTGCTTTGATGAAATGTCTTCCAGCAATTACTGATCTTTTTCTACACAAGCTAAAATTTTGGAGTTTTATATTCCAACTAAACCAAATCACAGAATCACACTAGCACAGGACAATTTAGGTTGAAAAAGACCTCTAAGATGAGTCCAACCAGTAGCCCAGTACTGCCAAGTGCCGAGAATTCCTGCAATCATGACTTCCTTTGACATGAGCAGGCAACATAACTGGTTTTATGCTGCACAGGGATGCAAAGTGTGCTTTGTATTGCAAAAACATTTAATAATTCTGCTTATACTATCACCATAGTAAACGAAGATTTTCTTTACTGCAGTTGTTTCTACTTTATGATTATGTGAATGCAGACTCTTCAACAAATGTTCACTTTGCTCCAGTCACCAAAAAATGCCCTCTGAGGACAATAGATGAAACAAACTTGCCAAAGAAAAATCAAGAAACGGTTAGTAGATGGGTAGCAAAAAAAGAAATGCAATCTCTCCATTGTTGTTTGCAACTGAAAGAGACTTTGAACACGAGGCTTCTTTCTGTGACACAGAATAGGTAGATTTATTTGCAAGTAAGTACAAAGCGCCATAAAAGGCTAAATCTTCAAAGAACATTTTCCTGGTGTCTGCTACTAAGTAAACATAATCTATAAATCCCTCCAAGCTTAAATGGCAGGAAGAAAACCCACTGTTATAATTACAAGCCAAAGATATTAAAACAACTATCCACTTCATAAATAAATACAGAGGGAAAACCTCACACTTGTAGCTGGTAGTGGTACAGCTGCTCCCAGGGGTGAGATAATAACCAGGAAGAAACAAGGACTTGCACTCTCAGCAAAACAAGAAAAGTTTATGCACCAAAAACCAGTTCTATAGTCACACATCTTCTTACTGGCAAGCCATGACCAAACAGGTCAACGTGTTTTGGCTTCTAACCACGTCCCTCAGGACCCAGTGGCAATGCATCAGTGGCAACACGGCCTCCCTTCTGCAATGGGGCACTAACTTTGGCACACTTAGCTGAAATACTGCAAGCATTCCTATGCTAATAGGTCAAGGGAAGATACAATTTTTATATGAGGCCATTTCTGCATTGCACCAAGTTCCCTTTAAAAGAAGCTATAAAGGCAGTGGTTTCCTAATTTGAGAATGCTCCTGGAGTACAGGGACTTTGGAAGGTAAAGTGCCAATATATCCAAGCTCTATGCTGCAAGGCTTGAAAGGACTGCAAGATAAAAGTGTACTCTAGTAGACATTGGCATGACACAAGTTCTTGGGACCTCTATTTGCAGTAAAAAGTCAGGTGCTATCATTCAATTTAGATTTCTTGTGAAGCTCATTTATGAGATATCTACATACAAATATTTAATTCCTATTTGACTTCCAACTGTCAGGATTCCCTCTGTTGGTATGGGAATGAGAGATGGTCTGTAAACATTTTCACCTATTATTTATAGGTTATAATGACTTTTAATATATAAAATCTCCATCTTTAAAGCAGTTTAGTTCACTGCTGGATATGTGAGTTCTGATATGTCCACCTCAAGTAAGTCCAAATCTGACAGTATGAATTCATTGTTATACACAGTTTCTCATAAGACAGACAAATCAATTGGAATTCACTTTGATAGCAAAACTAAAAGAGAAAAATTACATGAGCTCAAGTCCTGTTACTGTAGCACTGAAACTGAAATTTAATTCCTGTTCCAGTAACTTGCCAAAAGAGACTTCAACCTCATGATGTAAAATCCTTATTGAGATGATGTTGCCAATGCCTGAACTGACATGGTTTTCCCAGCTTAATCTTCCTGTTCTGCTGAAAAGCCATTCTGTTATCAAAACACTCATTTTCATCCAAGCAAGGACACACTTTGTCACTGAATTAAGATGATCTTTTTATCTAAAATGCTTACATCATACTGCTTTGTTGAGTTATTAAAAAAACCCTCTCTACCATCTTTCCTAATTCTTATTTATCAACACTGAACATACTTATTTGTTCATCTCATTCAAAAATAATGAGTTAGCTTTTGTGCATTTTCTTCATTGCTCTAAGCCCTGTGTTTAATAGGTGTTCAAATAAAACAATTACCCTTTTCTCTGTCTGCCTCTATTTCCAAACCACAAAAATCCCAAATAAACCCCCACTTGTTAATAAACCAAAGCATTTCAACAGAAAAAAGGCAGTTTTCCTTTGCCCTCCAACTCCAGTAGAGGTAGAGGTTTCATTTCACGTTGCTGAATCACAAAAATACTTCACTGCTACCTTTACCCTGGTCTTTCCTAGCACTGCTTTTTCCATGAGTCCCAACTGCTCCTTTCTATCACCTTCTCTAGACTTGACAGTAATTAGAAACTCGGCTTTATTTAATATTATGAACAAAGTGAGAACATGTGCCACAATTTTGCAAGACAGAAATTTAAATAAATATTTAACAATATTTAATGTTACTGCAGTCTCTTTGGTTCAGCTTATGTATTCAAACTCCTGTGAACCCCTCCTGACAGTCCCACATATTGAGTATTTATTTACTTGTTACCATCTATTCTATGCTCCTTGCAAGTGCAGAATCAAAACACTAAAAAATATTCATAATTTCAATATAAACAAGACTTGTTTCATGCTGTTTCCAAAATGAACAAAAAAGCAATTAAACATACTGAAAAAATGTTTCAGAGATGTTTTAAAAGAGTACCAACACTTGATTTCTCCACTTCAAAGAATGTTAAAAAATCTATGTCTTGAATTCAGGTCAACCCCTAGTTTAAAGTATTTAATATGAGAAAAGATGTATTTGTTTAGCACTGTTTGAAACAGAAATGTTTACAGCTGAGATTGAGAAAAATCAGAAGAAAAAAGCATCTCAAAATGGAAATCATCAAAACCCACCCATCTACAAACATATTTGAGCTGACACATCTTTAGCTCCATATATCCTTACAAAAAAGGACGACTGAGAAGTAAATTTATAAAACATGCTTATGAATGATGAAAAATGCAAACAAGTTTTTTAGAATTTGGAGCTGAATTTACCTGGACAACTCAAATATTATTACTTTATGAAGAGATACCAAATGAAGAAGAACTATGGAGCTCCATTTCACACCTGTTTAATTTCATATAAAATATTGGTAAATTTTATTATTGTTTTCCTGTTTTTACAATCCTATTACAATATTTCCAAAGAATAACTGAAGGTTATCCATACTGCTTTGTTATCAGTTAGACCTGGTTTAAGAAATTCCACTCGCCACTAAAGGCTCCTCTACTTTTTTTATGAATTTGTTTGAAAAAATCATCCCCATAACTATCAAATCTATTAAGGTCTTAGTAAATATATCTGCTCTTAGAGACAATATGCTTTTATTAGTGTTTATTTCCATTAGTCAAAACAAATTAACATCTCTCAGAAAGATACCTGAAATCAGCTCTAACTTAGAGCTGTAGCAACAATGAAAGGCAGTTGCTGTTTTCACAAACAGGCAGTTTCCACTGACCTTAAACAGGATTTTAGAAGACTGTCCCTTCACCCTTTAAATTGATTAGCATTTGTTTGTAAGACAAATCAATATAACATCCATCTAATCTTAATGTAGCCCTTGCTTGTAAAAAAAAGTCATGAAGGATTTTTTTTTATTCTCTATATCTATTTAATTTATGAAATAATGGCTTCTGAAATGGCACAGTGGATACTGTCTATTTATAGCAACGACAAGTGGAAACAAACTTTGAGGAATTCACTTAAAATCTAGATAACTGAACATTAACAAGCATTTAATTGGAGCTCAAAGAACTGGATGACTTTTATACTGCTGATCTCAAATTTTTAAATTCATATTAGTTAATGGGGGTTTGTGAAATTATATAGCTTATAGATAAATACCTAATTAAAGATCCTCGATTGCTAGATTATTCCTGCAAAAAAGAGGATAAAGACTTCAATACAACTTCATGTAGCAGGAGACCATCCACACTACCATGCAATCCTTTGAGTTTTTTCAGAGGGAAAGAATCATACAGCAGATTGCTGAGGTAAATAAGATTTGTTTGATTATGTGCTTTGCAGAGAAAGTATGTGGGCTAGTTAAGCTTTGCCTCAGATTTTTGTCCCTCTGGTCCTCAAATAAAAGCTTTGATTTTGTATAGCTCTGTGGAAGTTAAATCAATTTTCAATTACATAGTCAAAAAAACCTCACTTCTGTTCGGAGGATCAGCCCAGGATCCAAGAAACTTTCACATCCTTGTTTTGCAAATGATACAATTCAGGTACTATCCTCTACCCATAACCACTCTAAGCCAAAATCAATTTCTCATGTACTGTATGTCCAGGACAGATGAATTATCTGGTCACAATCTGAAAATACACTTTGAGACATTTGAATGTATTACTCATTTTAAGCCAGATTTCTCCACTAACTTTGATTCTTCCTGTTAAAAGGGGCTTAATTCCAGGAATTAAAATCCAAACACAGGGAGAGAATGCACTGGAATTTAATCTTAAAATCACTTACATTAACATGTGATACTTTTTTTCGAATTAAGTACGACACTACTTTTTTGTATTTATGCTCTTCCAAATATCCCTCAAGCAAACACTGCCCCAAGCCAGGCTGTTGCAACCAATCCCTCCTACAACTATCAACAGCAAAGCAGTTTTCAAACACAAATGTCCATAAAGATTTCATGCAACAACACCACTCTGCGACTCCTTTTGTTCACCACTGTGAATAAGAGAAGTTCCAGTGTAACTGGAAATTAGGAACACAGCATTTCTGAGCATGCACAGTAGGTGCCTCTTTGACTACAATGACCTAACAAATGGAGGCAATCCACTAATAAAACTACTGCCAGTGTCTTTTAGATTTATTTCAATGAGATAATACTCTAGAGGTGGCATGTTTACTCCTGCCAGGCACATGTAAAATGAACAGCTTATCTCAAAAGTTTTGCTTCTTTTGTGAGGACATTTTCCCTGATCCGGACAATAAAAAAATGTTTAAGGATGGTATTGCATTAAAAGCTTTCCACAGAAGTTAGAAAAAAAAGCGCCCTATTTCCGTGCCTTTACTGATGCCCACTTTAAAAACATGCAGTGCAAACAAAACAACAAGGAAGAGGATGATTTTATGTTTAGCAGGACTCAAAATGCAATAAAATATTAACTGTGTTTTTGTTTTAAAAATTCAAAGGGACACGATGGACGGATATCCTTTGGGCTGCAACAATGTCACAGGAGTCGGCAGTCTGAGGAAAGAACCAGAATTTCCAGAGTCACTCTGGACAGCTTCCATGTCAGCACACAGTGATTAAGTAATAATCTCTCTTTCCACTCCTCTATGAGGAAAGTGCTTTATTGGTCTTGAAACATCTCTCTTTGGCCGTAGGAAAATTGGCACAATAACAATGTAACCCCCCAAGTACGCAACAAATTTATTATTAGGTGAAAAATTCCTGACTGAAAATCGAAATACCAATATTTGTCTCAAGAAATTCAATGGAAAGAACTTGTGTTTCCATGATGAAGTTCTACCATTCTTGCTGAAAACACCAAGATTAAGGCAAACGTATCCAACAACTAAATGAAGCATCTACCTCAGGTTTTGCAACAATCTCAAAACATGGGTATTCAGGTCCAGCTTCTATGATTATATTACATCCTCTATTATTATAAACATGTCCTCCCCACTCAAAACAAAGCAAAACAACCCCCCAGCAGCTTTTATTAATTATGTTTTCTCCTTCTATAGCTTTTCCTTGTTCATCACACCTGATGAAGGCTGAGAGGCCTTTCATCAGCTCAGATAAGCTTCTGATTTGGTACAAACAGGAAAAGCAAAATATTAAATGATTTTTCTCTCTCAACTAAACAACCAATCAAATAGCTGCAGAGCAAAGAATGTGGCCAAGTAAAAGCCTCACAGGTCCCTTTTCTTCTTGAAGAGTTTTCTTCCATACTTACTTTTAACTGACACTGGAAATTTCACAAGGTCTTTCTAGAGCTTTGCTGCATAATGATTTCTTTTAACACAGTTAAACAAAACGGCTGAAAATCTTTCCTTCCTCAAAGGAATTTCTTTTACAAATAAAGAATCATGCATAAATTAATTAAATATAAGACATACCTGATCCAGATAAAAAATTCCCTGGCCACATAAATGGACACTTACAAACTCATGGGGCAGGAACCCAGCGCTCGCTGTCCTCACCCACCTGCATTCCTTTGTGCAGCCAATCAAACACACATCCAGGACCCACCCACCAGATGCAAGTCCAGTGATAATATTCCTGTAAACAGACTTGATGAGTAAGGATCTTAGGATCTCTCTGTTTTTAGACTTATGTTAAACAGATTTTGAACATTATCATACTTTCTTCTTGGGTCAGACTGGAAAAGAACAGTATAGCCTGTATATGGCTTTTTACTCTTAAAAATATCCTTTCCATGCCATACTTAGTTTTCAGGGAATGTGCCTAATTAGACCTAATACTTTCTGGGAAAAAGCAAGGTTTTAGATCTCTCAAAACCACCTCAGGACCTCCTTGCAGAGACTTGCATAACAGTAGCTCAAATATAAAAACCGCTAAAGCACTTTGAAATAAAGTTTTATTAAGACTAAATATATTCAGATATAATTGAAAACTGTAACTGTCTTACTTGGTTCCCCATTTAAATATTGTTGTCTATTCCAGCATTGGTGTTTATATGGCAAATATTATGTTAAAAATAGCTAATTTGCTCTAAAGATCTGTCTGAAAATGAGTTCCCTTTGCAGAAGAGTCCTGGCAATACACAAAAGCAGTTTATCTTATATGTAAAAGCAGTTTTAGTGGATTCTGGGAGATCATTGATGCCAGTACAAATAATTTAGACATTAAATATTTACAGAAAATGAGCTTGTAACTACAATTAAATGCGTTTTATTTCTTCTATAACCATGCTTTCTCCACAAATCAGCATAGGTGCCTGAGACTTACCTCTGCAGGGACTAAAATCCTTTAATAATTTGGTTTTAATTTTCTGAAATTAAAGGAAAAAAATGATATTTAATGCTTCTTGTGGTGTTCAAATACAGTAAAACTAGTTCCTGATGAAGAAGGAAGCCTTAATGAAGAGCGAGACTTCAGGTAGGTGCCTGAAAGGATGCTGCAGTCAGTAGCTGAAATCTCCTGGGGGTTTTGCATGTGCATAAATGGGTCACATAATCATCCTGATATTTGAATAGCCCCCTCTTTTAAAAAAAGCCAACTCATTTCTCATCTGTTTACTGTGATCACGAAGCACAGTTGAAAGTGTGATAATAAGCTAAGATTATTATTACTTACCTATTGTAATTCATAAAACAAGAAATTAGGTAATTATGTTAATGAGACAATACAGCCCAGAATTTAAAGAATTATTATGCAAATCGTATCATGAATAGGGAAAGGAAGCAAAAGGAAAGTTTTCATACCACAGTCAAACAATTATCCCAGAATTCACACACCCTACTGAACTTTAATTGGAATGAATGGAATTAAATAATGTATTTTCATACTTTTCTACACACGAAATAGAGCACGCTCGATTCCTCCCAGTCTGGGTAAGTCGCCGTGTAAGCCAGCATGCACAGGGCACATGAAGGCCACCAAGAAATTTATTTCAAGTTGAAAAAAAGAAAAGAATGGAGTGGCTAAACTAAACTGCTTTATGTAAAATCTACCCAAACCCTGCATTTTCTTCAGTTAAAGCTTATACAGTGCTGATACTTCACCAGATGCTCCCTTCTGGTACCACAATATTCCCTCCCACCAAATTCTGCAAATCAGAATAAAGTAAAAAGGCTCCCAGGTCATGAACATGAGTAAGAATGTCCAAATAATAAAAGATCAGAGCCAACAGTAGGGGCAGGCATGTTCCAGTGATTCTGTGATGGGGGCAGTTGTTAACCCCACTGAGAGAGAAGACTGGATGCCCACAGCTGAGCCCAGGGCTGAGGCAGAAGAATGCCAGGTTTTGTTGCAGTTACTTTGCTGTTTGTCTTTCAGTAAGGTGAAGAATGTTTGGGTTTTGTTTCCTTTAGATTTAGGTAATATTTAAATACAAATATTTAAATAATTTAAGTCAGTGGGATTCTAACAAACTGACTTTTGCACAGCTTAAAACTTCAACGACATGATATAGTCTCCAGTAAATTACAGCAGTCGGCTACCTTACTCCAAAAGATGCTTGAGCTCTAAAGGGAGAATACTGCAGCTAACTGAGACATATCCTGTAACTCTGTAGGGGACCTGGGGAGAAATGCATTTACTTGAAGGGGTTATTCCACAATGAGACCAATGAAGCCATGACCAAACCCATCCTGTGATCCCCTTTAAAAAGATAAGGTCAACACATTCATTTCTCAGTTCGTTAAACCACAATCTCAGTAGCATTTTTTAAAAGCTGTGTTGATGAGCTCAGGCTAATTCAAACGACAATGGGAGAAGAGCCAAAGAAAAGTTTGAAACCAAGGAACGGCCTGACCTTGAATAACTGCTTGGCTCTGTCAGTAACGGGCTGGACTAGCAAAGGAGCAAAAACTAAGGCAAACACATCATCCCCAGTTGTAGGCGGGATGGACAATACAAAAACAACTCATTGATTATCTCATTACTTTAGCACTTGTCCTCCTCATCCAGCAAAAAGAAAGGTTACACTTGGGACAGCTCAGTCTTTCATGAAAGGGAAATCAAATAGGATTTACCATTTCTTTAATGTAAGACTGGCTCTCGTAATGAGGAGGAGGGGACTATGATCCTGGGAAAGCTTTTCTCATTAAACTGTCAATTCTGTGTTTCTAAAAAATTGATTAATTGAGGTACATGTTGGTGATCCTGTGAATTTTAACAACTTTAAGTCAGTTACACCAGCATCCAGGCACAGAGTTTCAGTATTGATGCTGAGATATTATCTTTTACATCTCACTGAAATAAAGTCTGGAAAGCCAAAGCCAGAAGGAACAGCTTACAATGTGAGAATGCAAAGGGCAGAGCTCTCCATGTTGCTGTCATGAACCACATCATTGTTTAAAGCATTTTGTGATAAAATACTAGAAGTTGACCTCATGAATAAGCATTACTTCTCAAAGCTTAGAATTATTATGGTGGAGGCAGCATTTCCCCCCGCTTTACCTGTGAATCAGGCTACATAACAGGAAGATAAAATGGAAGTTGGCAGCAGAGAAACTCTTGAGCTATTTTTATCTTTTCAAGCAGGAAATTTTGCAGACTATTAGGATAAGGAGTCTCACATGTCCCCATAAGTCCCTGCTTGGGAGGAGTACAGCATTCACATGCCCTAGCAAAACCTAATTGTGGGACATAGGGAAACAAAATTAACAAATCAAGAAAGAAAGAAACAAACAGAAAACCAAAACTAAACAACCAAAACAAACAAACCAAATACAAAAAAAGAACCAAAAACCCTAGAACACCCTAAATCAGTTTAAAATATCAGAAATAGTTCAAGAAGTTAGACTGAAATGTTTTATTGGTGAGCCCTTGTCTTACAGTCAGGCACTGTTACATTCTCTGAAAAAAAAAAAATGTTGTTTCTTTTCCTCTGCTTGCAGCTTCTACCCTTTGAAATTGGGAAGCTGCAATAACAAAAAGCCAGTGCCCTGTTTGTGCATATGTTTCCAGGGCTGTAGGTAGAGTGAAAATTGCTTTATTCCTCATTAGTTTGGGAACCATACTGCAGTTACAATGACTGAGAAAGACATTTATTTTAATGGAGCATAGCCTTTTATGCAACAATTGTATCAAATCATAATGTTAGAAAAGTTTTTGTTGGTTGGTTTTAGTCATTTCTGGCCAGGTCAATGCTTAGGAAATAATTCTTAGGGAGTGAGCATATAAATTTCCATCTCATTTCAGTACTCTACATAAACATGAAAAGGTAATGCTGTGCCCAACTATTTAGGGAAGAAGATAACATACAGAGTTTTTAAAGAGAGACTGACAATTCTCTGCATTCATTCACTAAGTTTCAGTGAACACTATCAACTTTTTCTAAATCTGATAAATACAGAGTATACTGACTTATGTTCCAGACTGGCCACTGCCCCAACATTATTTCTTACATCCATACTTACAACAGTACAGCTGATATTTCAGAGAGAAGAATATACTTTATGTCAGAGACAAGCCAAGATCTTCTTCCTCTATATGATTTTGCTACATGTACTTTTGAATACTGGCTCTATTGTACCTTTAGTGCCAAGACATTCAATAATTTCAACCTATATTTAATAGCTCAAAACAAAAGGAGACTAACCGTATTTCTTGCAGAATTATTAGTCCCCTGTTATAATTTTGCAAGGATTGAAGAAAATATTATCTGTGAATGTGACATGAATGAAATTACTTTGTCACCTTCAGATTCACAAGACCTAGTTTTGGAGGAAAAAGAAGGGTTTGTTTTTTGTCTTTTTAACATTAAGTGATTTGATTCAAAAAACAGAAGTACTTTCCACTTCATCTCTGTTTAAGATATATTTCAATATTAGTCTGGTTCAACAGCAACCACCAGTCCAGGAGCTGATTCCTACCCATAAACTGGTGCATATGTCCCACTAAGACCAACCTCACAAGGTCAGAAGAGACATTAATGACAACCATAATGATAGAGAGGAGTACTCCATGTTAGTTTGGTGCAGCTCTGCCTCCCTGCTACAACTAAGCCCAGGAAGCACCAGCAATTTTTGACAAGTTGTTTTAAGCCTGTGTTTAATCTGAAGCGATGCCTCTGCAGAGTCATGCTCATCCACTGACACTGCACCAGTTTGCAACTGCTGGCTCAGTTAAGACCCAAGTATTATTTTTATCTATTCTCAGAATTCTGCAGGGATTCTGCATTATTATTATTATTAGTGTTTCTTAAACAAACAGGTTTTGGAGAGATACTGAAATGGAAGAAAAAAGTATTATTTTTAGTTTTAATTGCATTCCACTATATATTAAAATTATTAGTTTAATGCCAAGCTTTTTATTATCCTTGAATTAATGACCAATAAATGATCTATGCTATCAACAAATGTCAAGCAGCATCCTCCTTGGTAGTATGGTTGGACTATTTTGAAGAAGTTTATGGACTTAAAATAGTCTGTCTTGAAGCTATTTTTGATGTAGTGTAGCACCTCAGGTTAGTAATACATAGACATAAGCTGAATGAATCATACAGTATCAACATGAAGATGGTATAAGTATTTACTTTAAAAGGTTTTCAATGTATGTCAGAACTTAGACATTTTCATGAATGTATGACATTATATTAAAACAATCTTAAGCATTTAACACCAAAGCTTTTTAGTGAGTGGTTACTGTGGTGTTTAATTATCTACAACCTTCCATGCCTCAGTGGGAGGAATATTTTTAATTTATTATAACACAAAAGATAAACTAGCAAATACTATATATTAATCATGGCTAACCCTAAGTCAACCTTATGACAGTTAAATTGATATTCTTAAGTTATTGCTTATTATTATGCTCACATTTCTTCCTTTCTCCCCCCTGTGAAGTACTAAATTTTCATTATTTTCTTTTAGATTTAGAGTCAAAAATCATTTAGTTTGGAAAAGACATTAAAGATCAAGTCCTACCACTGAACTAACACAGCCAAGTCCATCCTTAAATCATATCCCCAAGTGCCACATCTATACATCTTTTAAATCCCTCCAGGGACAGTGATTCTACCACTGCCCTGGGCAGCCTGTGTCAGAGTGTGACAAATGTTTGGATGTAGACATTTTTCCTAATATCCAATCTAAACCATGTCTGGCACAACTTGAGGTTATTTCCCCTTGTCTTATTGCTTGTTATTTGGGGGAAGAGCACGACCCCCACCAGGCTATAACCTCCTGTCGGGCACTTGTAGAGAATGAGAAGGTCCCTCCCAAGCCTCCTTTTCTCCAGGCTGAGCCCTGCCCAGCTCCCTCAGCTGCTCCTCACCAGCCTGGTGCTCCAGACCCTTCCCCAGCTCCGTTCCCTTCTCTGGACACGCTCCAGCCCCTCAATGCCCTTCTTGTCATGAGGGGCCCAGAGCTGGACACAGGATTTGAGGTGTGGCCTCGCCAGTGCCCAGCACAGGGGATGGTCACTGCCCTGCTCCTGCTGCCACACCACGGCTGGGACAGGCCAGGTGCCATTGGCCTCTTGGCCACCTGGGCACAGCTGGCTCCTGTTCAGCCACTGCCAACCAGCAGCCCCAGGTCCTTTTCTGCTGGGCAGCTTTGCAGCCCCTCTGCCCCAGCCTGGCACTGCAGGGGGTTGCTGTGACCTAAGGGCAGGACGTGCCCTTGTTGAACCTCATCCAGCTGGCCTCAGGCCATTGATCCAGCCTGTCCAGGTCCCCCTGCAGAGCCTTCCTGCCCTCCAGCAGATCAACACTCCCCTGCAACTTGATGTCAGTTGCTAGTAGTTTTTGCTATTGCTATTTATTAGGCTGGATAAATTAAAATCTTTTTAAAGATTTGAATTCTTCTAAATTCAAATCTCTTAAAACTCTGCTCACCAAACCAATTAACACATTTGATTTTTAATATGTTATGCCAGTGAGACAAATTCTACAAATATCTACATTTTTAAGCCTCTTTTATTGGATTGTTTCACTGTTGACCTTAGGGACTTTAAAACATCAGATTAGAACTTGTGAATTCCAGACTTCTCTTGATAAAATTGGATTCCTCAAAGTTTGACCTGTGGCAATTGTTTTGCTTTGCTTTCTTCCCCAGTGGCAGCAGTTTTCAGAAAAAATGAAATACACAACAGCCAGTGAATGACTGAATGCACCGAATATTGTCACAACAACACTCACATGGTAGGAAATGGATAAAATGACAGTTAAAAAGGACAAAAAATGATTTAATGGTATTCATTTTCTTCTCCCTTGCCCAATGGATTGTCCGTTGGTTCAACACATGATGTGAGGCACATTTTGCTGATAAATCAAAGTGGCTTATATTAATCTTTAAAATGAGAGTTGTTCAAACCTTTTTATACACAATAAGGGTGCTTTTTTTTCCTACAGTGAAGTCTTGGGGATATGTGAAATACATTCCTGAATGTAGGCTGCACAGCAGAGAGCAATTCAGCAGGGTTAGATTTAGTTCAGCTGTGCAGCCTAGCAAATCTATTGGGCACATAAAACTTGGATGCCATGGCATCTGCATTCCCTCTCTGCCCAGGAAATGGGGCTTCTTGCTGCATGCTGAAGTTGCCCCTTTCAGTGATGGCACTGGGAAGTTGTGCATTTCACCCTAGGAAAAATGCTATCCCCCCATTATTCAGTACCTCTGACAAATTATATTTTGGCCTTTCATCATAGGCTTAGGCTAGCAGAGAATGAGAAATGTAATTTTACCTCCCTACATTCCCCCACTGTTTCACGTTTATAATTGCTCACCACAGGTTCTTTCCAATTTTTTAAATTACTCCCCCATAAAGGCACCATCTTTTTCTCACAGAAATCTTTCTCCTCTCTCCACATAAATTTAGGATTTTTTTCCTGAATAACCTTATTAAATCACAGCTGAATTTCCAACATCTGATACCCAGTAGCTTAAAGCTGAAGATGAACTGATTTAGAATACAAATAAACCACAGAATTTTATCATGTGAATAATCAAATCTTAGAACAATTTGCCTACAGGTGTGCTGAATTCTCCATCACTTGAAGTCTCCAAATCAGCATTCAATTTCTCCTAAAAATATAAGCTCTAAATCAACCAGGAACCACATTATATCTCATGCAATAGTTACTGCAGCAGATTCTAGGTGTGTGTTACACAGCACACAGACAAAATGACCATTACAGGTCTATTTAACCTTAAACTATTTTAATAAACCCATATAGTTATTGGGTGGAAAACCAGAAGTAAGTGTAAAACAGTAAAACTTCCCTAAGTGATAGCAGAATAGGGAGGCAGTTTGGTTAAGCTAGTCTCAGTTAAGACCAACAACTCAGAGTTCCCCAAAATTTCTTGAAAATACACTATTTTATACTGGCAGAAGTAAACGCCTCAAAAAGAAAAGATCCTCACTGGTCTTGAGAGACTGGGGTTGGCATGAGGGTTTTTGGCAAAGGCAGAGCCCCACCTCACAAAGCTGTCCATGTGTACCAGCCAGCTTCATTAGTATCCCATGGAAAGTCACCTAAACCAGTCAACGGCACCGATCAAAATTCTGCACTTTTGTCCTGCATCTTCAAGTAACACCTTCCCCTCTGAAATGTCCTTACAAAACAAGGAAAACTAATGGCTGAGAAAATGAGCTTGGTTCTTCCATTCTCATACTCAATATGTTCATTTATTTGTTCTTTAATCCACTAACAAACCAGCTCTCAAGCATTCCAGACAAGAAAGAGATTAAGAGAGGAAAAAAGCTGAAGTGCTGAGTACAATGTTCTGGAGCACTGTGATTAAAAACACCTTGGTAAAACATGTCAGGATAAATACAACTCTGAAAAAAATAATGGGCTCAAGCAGAAGTCTGGAACCTGAGTACATTCCTCTGATCTCTACCTGTTCCTTTTAATATATCCTTTTCCCACAGCCTCTAGGAGTCACTGAAGCCACTGCAAGATACTGATTCTGCTACAGAAACATCAACAGCCAGACCTTGCAGCAGTGCCAGCAGATGAAATCTATTACTGACTTCTCTAGAAAACAGATCTGTTTTCCTATAGGTTTTGAAATCAAAACCAAACAAAATGAAACCCACTGCAGGGCTAAAACTTAGAACATGAAGCTTAAAATCACAATGGATATTGTATTTGTGACGTTTTCAGGTTATAACCATCACTCTGGTGATACAGTTTAAGTGAGTGGGTGAGATACAGGAACACTTCCATTTCTGAACAGTACCATGTCTGAGGGGAAGATGTGGTTATATGAGGTTGGATACCTCTGAATATATTTTCACAAGAGTCAAAGAAAATGAAAAGCTATCAGAATATCATTGTTTGCAAGGAGAAGAAAGTTTGTGACACTTAAGAGTGTATTTGGCATCACAGACTGTTCAACATTTTACTTTTAATAAATCAAGGCCATCCCTGATTACACTGGGCACACACAGATTGCGTTTAGCACCAAGTTGTGTCTGAGGGCATTCAACATTCTTACAAGTCTGACTTAGGAAGCCAGAAGGAGACACTGCAGGGATTTATGAGACATCCCCATCCTTCAAAATTTCTCATAGAAGACAAATTTATTGCAATAAAAGCATAAAAATAGTTCATAAGACAGAGACAAAGTTCTTTAATTAAGATGTGGCTCCCTGAAGGTCTCCTCTATCTTATATTTTATACAGAAAGCACAGAGAAAATTGGTTTTATTATTTTTATAAATAAAAATTACACATAACTCTCTAGCCAAATTCTCAAAGCAGTAAGCATGTCCTGTGTTATCAGCACTGCTTTCTGAAGACATTCTAGTATTAAGAACAGACAGTAAGATAGTTAAGACGGTTTGGAGGCTGCCACCTCTTTATCAAAGTGTAAAGGGCATAATGCTAACCAAAGTTTAACTTCTATTGCAAGTGAATGCCAAGGTACAGAATATTTTATCAAACCTATTTCTCTTAGATCAGTCAATCTAAGTGATTCTTCTCTTGTCTTGCTCTTGCCTGAACTCAGGCAAGACTGACCTCTCTTCCTGCTTGTTGGTGGCAGCTCTGTTTCTGCCTCTCAGACAACAGAGAACAAAAATATGTGTTGTACGAGGTCAACTTTCACACTTTTGGAATACACAAAATTTGAAAAATAGGCATGCAAATGACAATTTTCTTTTGCAGACCAGCTAGATAGCAAATAGAGGTAATATCTGCTAAAATGAATGCATTTCGTTCTCTATTGAAATAAAACAACCTTCATTTTCTATTTTTCAGAACTAGTGTATTCTGCAAGTAGTGTTCAATCCAACAAATCAATTGAACATATGCTTACAGGTAAATTGACTTTTACAGGGCTACTTTTGTTATTAAACCTGTGCTTATTTTACTGGATACTGATACTGTCACAATATTACTTCACTGGCCCATCTGCACCTCCCAGGTATGTCACAATCATGGTCATACTTAATTCAACACGTATCAGTAATGCAGCACCTGACACATATGTTCAATAAAGAGATAAATACAAAATACCATGCCAGAACATTTGTTTTATTGGAATATTTCCTCCAGACACCCATACTAGGACCAACCCAATATCCATTCATTCTTAAGAAATCAAGGTCCTACACTCATCCTAGGCTAGAGAAAAATTCAGGTGACTGAGGACACCTAGGTGTCAAGTTTCCCATGCAGAAAACTCCATTCTCTAAAGTCTTTGAAGGTCTTAAAGGCAAAGCATTTTCTATTAATAGAGATTAAAGAATAAGTGACTTGAAAATTCTAAAGTAATGTTTTAAATTTCTCATTGCTAATTCCAAAAAGATATTTGCTCCATACAGTAAGGAATAGTTATCAATAGTGCAAGATCATAGAAACAGATACTTGACCTGACCAGGAAATCAGCACTGAATCAGATTTTTACATTGACAAAGTTGAAACTGGTAAAACTGGGGTTAAAGAAAGAATGCAAACAAAAATGAATTATGTTGCACATAAAAAGTAGTTTCAAAGGGGAAATAAAATATGAGGTATAATTTAATTGGAGTCACTAGACTATGCTCCACATTATACATAGTGTTCCCACAATCACTTGTGCAAGTAGGTAAAATTCAATAAGAATGAATAAAGTTTCCCAACAAATTTTAATGCATTAATCTCTTTTACTATGAATCATATACATAAGTTGCACAGGTCTCCCAAAGACCACACTTCCAATTACACCCATCCCAGATAAAGGAATGCATTAAACACCAGTTTCTTCATCCATTCATTTACAGTGCTCATTCATTATGAGCAAAAATTTATGAAAAAAGGCACAGAAATTGGATTGAGCCAAATCCCATTTCCATTCTTTTCTGCAGCAAAACCCCCACTTACTGGTTGTTTCTGTAGTATTTAATTTGCAATAAAGTCAGAGACAAATCCGGGGGGGAAAGGGAATGTGTGCCTCCACTGGAGCCAGTGAACTTCCACATCTTTACTAACAAAGATTAACACACGAGAAGACAATAATTTCTACTTTCATGAATATAATGAATGGCTTAGGATAGGAAAAAGTAATCAAAGCACATATATGAGAAACAGATAAGCTAAAAATATCAGCACTGAATTTCCACCAGCTTTACTTCTATCCAGCCTCAGCCAAGTCAGTGTTCCAAGACCTCCAACTCCACCTGACTACAGGGAGCTACCAGTAATGGACAATAAATGTTTGCAAGGGGGCATCAAGAAAAGAATGAATATGTAAATTTATGCTTAAGTAATTTCCTCAGGTGAGCTGGTCACAAGTTTTACCTTCCTCTAGCCATTACATAGGGAATATACAAATCAGAGGCTGTTGGATACTAGGGGAAAAAAAGGCCTAATTTAGCAATTGTCAGCCCACACCTCCAATTCTGCATTGCCAACAAGTGATAGATGCCAGTGACACAGGGACTGACTACTGTGCAAATTATTTTTTATAGTTTTATTTATAAGATTAAAGCATTTCCTTTGAGACACTGCAGCAGAGGACTTGGCAATACATGATGCATGGATCATGCAGCACTTTTAAGGGAAATATCTATGTGCCCCTACAGCATAATTTTGTTAGGGAGATTTGCTTTAGAATGTAGTGCTGGAATGGACAAAGAAAAACATTATTGGACAATGCTGCCAGCAGCCTACAATTGTGAAGTGTAAATTACATCAGCCCAATTATAAAGCAAACTACTGGATATGTTCTGCCACTGATGTGGCATAGATATAAAAGAGAGTTTTCTGGCACTGTGAGAAATCTGTTCTGCAGCTTCTCCGCTGTGCACAGAGCACATCAGGGTTGCATCTAATGGGGTCCTGTAGAAAAGCCCTCATAATTATTTTCAGATGGAAACCATTCCTTATTTTATGTATAAAATAAAGATCCTTTTTCACCTTCCCATTTACAGGACTGATTCAAACCCCCTGTTTCCCGAGCCACAGCATCTACTGTAGTTCAAGGAGAAGTGAATCAAAGGTAACATGGGGCTTCTGATTCAGGAATTGTTTTTCAGTGGAGACTAACCACATCTGCATGAATTAAAGTACTAATGAGGTAAACAGCACTGAGACAAACTGAAAAAAGTGGCATGATTTCACAATACTATCTACATGCACTGTAAAGTAAATCAAAGGACCTCATTTATTATTATTTTATTCATTGTTACTTATAAATAGTAAAGAAAACCAGCAAATTCGGTGGACAAAGTGGGTGTTATAAAACAAACTACAGAAACCATATATTGCCTCAGGAAGAAAAAAAAGAGAAAAACTGAATCTTTAAGTAGTAAAAGACCTACTTTAAAAGTCAGCTCTTTTTGAAGATGCCGAAAATGTCAAGAGCTAGTTGTGTGGCAGTGGTCACTGGAAAGGAAGGAAGGAAGGAAGGAAGGAAGGAAGGAAGGAAGGAAGGAAGGAAGGAAGGAAAAATAAAAAGAAAGAAAGAGAAAGAAAGAAAGAAAGAAAGAAAGAAAGAAAGAAAGAAAGAAAGAAAGAAAGAAAGAAAGAAAGAAAGAAAGAAAGAAAAAAAGAAAAGAAAGAAAGAAGGATGTTTATGAGCAGTGGGATGCATCAGCTGAGCCCCCTTCCCGCCGCAGGACCCCTCCAACCCATGCTGCCTGAGCAGGCTGCCTGGTACCTGAGAACAGCATCGTGACACACTTGTGCTAAAGTGTATCTTGCACAAAAGTTTCAGATTCATTTTTAGCTCCTTTTATTTTTCAGAGAGAAGCTTAACTGTTATTTAATCAATTGCAAAACTACTAAAAATCTCTATAAACACAAAAACTTAATATGAGAGTCACCAGGCTTATCTTCCAGCCACTCTGCAGCCACGGCCCAGTTCCACAACCTTTGATTTTTGAAGCTGGTGAAAAATCTTGATATGTCCAACTGTCCTTGAAGTTAGAGTGAACCAAGCATCTAAGCAAGTGGCCTCATTTTTCAAACCCTCAAATTGCCATTTTCACCTTCCAGAATCCCCCTGCTATTACCACAGAGCAGATCCTGACAGACTCTTTGCTGATGCTCAGGAGGCAGCATTTTAGCAAAGCTTTCATGTTCCATTTATGGGTTTGTCAGAATCACAGTGCCAGGAGAGAAAGAATATCTCACAGCAGGAGAGGGGGAGGTATTTTGAACCACCACAAAGGACTGCATCAAAGCTTGTCCTTTTCTTAGGCACCAAATTAATGCCACGAAAGAAAAGGGGAAGAAATAGACCCTCCTTCTCTGAGAGAATGGAGCACTAATAGAGATCTCTGGAAACAAATCACAATTTGGTTGCATGCAAACCTTCAGGGAGATAACATTGATCATGGATCTAACAGGAGACTGCTGCAGAAATGTTGATAAGGCATGGTGGGAGATTGAAAAGGTGCAGGAATGCTGCCCCAAGAAATCACTCACTAATTTGCTGCTGAATTGATGTGCTAGGAAGAAGGTCTGAGATTTAGTGTCACCTTTCCGTTGTTGCTGGAATGTCCTATCCCTCCCCCTCATCCCAGTTATAATTGAACATTACTCACCAAAAACCAGAGTATGCCGGAACCTCAAACACCACCAAACCTCCAGTATCTCAGTATGCTGTCAAACAAGCTTTAAAAGTACACCTGACCACTTCTGGATGTTAAAAACGTAGTAAAGGTGCTTAGTTAAGAAGATCCTGGTCAGAAAGTAAAATCTATGGAAATTTTTACTTATCATTTATCTTGTATTACTCTACAATGAGGAAATAAAAAAACCAAACCAAAACAAAAAAAAAAAAAACCCACAAAACAAAACAAAACAAAACAAAACAACCAAAAAAAACCAAAAAAAACCCAAAACAAACAAACAAACAAACAAAAAAAAACAGACCAAAAAAAACCAACCACAAAGGAAAATTACCCACAGACCTTACAATGAATTTGAGCTGCAAGTTGATTTCAAAGTCAGGTCTGCTGCTAAGCAATTTCCATGTAAAATCCCATGGCTTTAAGCATTGGGGGGTTTTTTCTGGACCATTTGTCTGAGACTGTTTTCTTTCACAACCACTCCTACACTGTTGCCCTCTTACTTCCAGCTTTAAGTGACAGAGTTGAACGCCGTGGCCCTACCTGGAATGAGTCTTGTTTCCCTAGCCCCTCTGACATAGTGGAAGGACTGTCAGCAGAATAACCAGTATAAACCCCCAAACAAGAAACATTTGTACAGGAGCTTTTGAGCTTTGCTTGCACCTGGGTTTAATGGAACAGCAGAACTACTGACATGCATGAATAACCGTGAAGGCAGAAAGTGCTCATGGACAGGCTCAGCACACGTGGGTCACCACTGAGTTACTATTCCATGCATTTGAAACATCCATTTAGTCAGGTATTATGAAAGCTAAATATCACATAACAAATATATAAACACCTATTGGAGGTGAAATACCAGTTTTATATGGTGTTACTGTTAATTAGCGAAACAGTTTCTTTCAATCTGGTAGGAATTTCTTGGAACTGTTTTAACAAAACAGAGTATTTCTATTTACACATTTATTTCAAAAATACATGGAATCAAAGGTAAAAAGAAATCATTTTAAGTTTGAATTACACTTTTGGAATGAATTCCATATAATTTGTCAGAAGTTCTCTTTTTTCAGTTAACTTTTTTCTGAGTTGTAAGATACATCTAGAATCAGAGAATTCCCATGGACAAACACTGCCAGACACCCAGCTCACTTCAAGTTACTTACATGTGACCATGCTTTTACCAGGAAATCAGTGGCAGTTCTGAGGGTAGGAGGAATTTTTACCTGCATTAGGTACATACTGTTATTTAGCACTGATACTCATAGGATCCTTTTATGTTTCTAGGTGTAGATAAAGTTATTTACGAGTTAAGCATAGATCACCAGATAATCTTTCATGCCTAATACAGAAAATGCTTAAGACCAAACTAATCCAATATAAATCTGTCAGGGTTTAACCCCAGCTGGCAACTCAGTACCATGCAGCTGCTCCTCATGTGACTGAGAGGGGAGTCAGGAAGGAAAGTAAAGCAAACACTAAACCTCGTGGGTTGAGATAAGAACAGCTTAATAATTGAAACAAATTATATATAATAATAATGATTAGAATGCTACTAATAATCATTGCAATAAAAAGGAGTGGAGGAAAGAGATAAAACCCAGGAAATAAGTGAAGCACAATACAGTTGCTCAGCAGCTGCTGTCCGATGCCCAGCCCGGCCCCGCGCAGCAATCGAAGCCTCTGGCCAACTCCCCCAGTTTATAAACTGGGCAGGGCCGTCCATGCTGTGGAATATCTTTGGCCAGTTCAGGTCAGCTGTCCTGGCCATTCTCCCTCCTGGCTCCTTGTGCACCTACTCCTGGCAGAGCATGAGACACCTGCAGAAGCAGGGTAGACACAAGGCTCAGGCACATGTCCACTGTCACAGCAGTCCTCTGGGACAGACTAGTAACATGCTCCTTTCCTTCTTATTCTCTCTTGTAGACATATAATGCCACTTTTGCTCTAGTGGGCTCTGGAAATAAATACTGAACAAAGCAGTAACAAATGCATACTTTTGCCTGAAAATATCTATTTCAAGTCCCAAGCTACCAGAAATTTTCATACATTTACTGTGTAAAAAAACCCCAAACATCCAAACAGTAAGAAATGCATAGGCAGCAACAATCATTTCAAAATTAGTGAGACATTTCTTTTACAGAAACAGACTAGTCTTAATTTTAGCTACTCCACTTAATTCTAGCTGCATGCTCTCAGCTGCAGGATAATTTTGTACTGGATAAGCCTTTAGTGACACAGCTTTTGTGAAAAATACAACTGTAATGAAAGCAACACCAAAGGCTTCTGACCAAAAGGTTTTTTCCAACACTTTTGTTAAGGAGTCAGAAAAATTCTGCCTTACTTAGTTTTTGCATCCATAAAAGTCTCCAATATGCACTCAAGTAATACGTTTGATATCTAGGCAGTGGCTTATTGTACTGGCTTCCACTCTAGCGTGGCCATTTCAAAATTTCAGTTTAGAACTGAGAGAACATAAGCCACCTATTCTCAGGTCTGGCCTGATGTTCAAGGGTCAAAACAGAGGATATAAACCACAACAAGATCTATTTACTGCATCTTTGCCAACTGGAAGAAAGCCAGGCAGGACAGTGAGAAAAATCCACTCTTATTTTAACATTGACTGGGTTTTTATCCCATACTAGACACAGCAGTAGAGAGAACTCTTTCCTTGAAAAATACAGCTAAATCTGAAAAGCAGTTCATATGATCAATATATCAAGCTTCACCTATCATGCAACTGAAGCATAACAGATTAAGAAAATAATTCTATTTTTCTAAGAGTAAATTATGAGTGAACAGGGAGGAAAAACCCAAGACCTGACTGTCTCTGACTACTGAGATCTTGGTGTCCAGTCTCAATTACAAACTTGCCATTCATGCTTCTATGCAAAGTCTTTCATTTTGTTTTCTTATTAAAAATAATAACTAAAGAAAGAAGGAGGAGAACAGGGTGTATTTGGGTTGATAACAGATAAATTTCCAAGAAATGTTAGTAGAAAAAGAATGAGACAAAACAAAATTTGGATTTCACTATCTTGACAGCATGACTTTTGAGTTTCCTGCTGCAAAGGCATTCAAGATCACACCCACACAGTTAGAGCAAACTCAAGCTTTGCTTATTCAGACGTTCATGTGGAACACAACCTTCTGAGATACTGTTTGACTTTCAACTCTGTCCCTAAAAGTAAAGATTCAGCCCCAATTATGAAAGGTTTTGTATAAATCAGTTTGACATATGGATTGTGAAATATCCTCTTATTATGCCGAAACTAGTATCTGTAATATAATAATTATAACCCTCTCCCTACAAACCTTCCATTTAAAGAAGCCAATGCCTTAAAATTAGAATTGTAAAAAGCATTTTTTAAAGTAATGGACTGGCCTAACCCACTACAATTTTAGAAGTGTAATCTCCTATAATCTCTTTGCAACACTAATACACAAATTAAATAAATAGTATTATTAGTCCAGTATGCATGTCTAAGTTATAATCAAATTATTTTCTACTAATCCCCAAAAGTACACATACAGTTCAGGCAAATTGAAAAGACTCCTCAAATAAAGGAAAGTAAAATAGGGCTATAGATCAGGTCTCCAGGAAATGCAATGTGTTAGACTGATAACTGCTAATTTCTGAAGATACTTCAGAATACTCCAGGAAGAATACTTCTGGAAAATTAATGTCTTCATAAAAGTGTGTAGAAGCAATAAACCCCCGAGATTAGCAATAGAGCATCTGTTAAGTAGTTTATTTTTTATGTTAGTGTAAGTCTGACAAAGGGGTCATGCAGAGTTAGTATGTATGTCACAAGTTACAATACATTTATTTCTCTGTGAAGCATAAAATATTTACTGTACTGTAATATGTTGCTGATATTAAATAATTCTATCAAAGCCAAGAGACACATAAGGTTTGGATGATTTCCTGAGAAAATACCAGCATAAATCTTAGGCTTCTGTATAATGATCTCAAACAGCCAATAGACCTCATATGGTTTCTTCAAGCTTCTTTGTTTTTCAGGGCAAAAGCGAAATGGTGATTCTTCAGGGAGAAATTGCTCAAATATACAGACATTTACACCTGGGCTCTCAGCTCCATGAAACCTCATTAACTCTACTGCTACCCTGAACAAGAACTGAATGTTTTCTCAATTACATCAACCAAAACTGACTTAAGGGTACTAATGGCAGTGTAAATAGAGGAAAATAGCCTCTTTGCACTAAGTGAGCATGTATATCTGACTTTCTACCTTTACCAGTCAGAGCTTAAAGAACTCTTTCACATCAGGATGTGGCAGGACCTGTGGAAGAACCATCACCTGGACACAGCTGTATAACGATACTACAGGAAGAGAGTATTCATGCTTGAATCCCTAGGAATTTGTGAATTCATGCACTTCCATCTGCTTTTCAACAAGTTTACACTACTTTGAATATTCTTTGCTAAGCATACCCAAAATAATATTTTGTACACGTCTCAGTGCTCTTGTTTTACTTCAAACACCACCAATGGGTACTTCACCTCTCTTACACTGCCAATGCAGCAACTTGTTGTTTATGAGCAAGAAAGTAACACAGTCAGAACTAAAGAAATTTAAAATTGTTTCAGCCACAGTGTTCTACAAATAATCACTTTCATCTTTAGCGTCATTTTAAGACTGAAAGTAATATTTTACTTCATAAAATCATCAGCTTAAAATTCTTTGTGAAATCAAAACAGTGGGGAATGTTGGAATTTCTGAGTTATAGTTGCTGTGTAATGAAAAGCCCACTACTCCATTAAATTCTTTGCAAATGTTGGTACTCACATTAAGGTTTCAGAAGCAAACTGATCTTTTACTTTCTGTGTACTTGTGGCCAGTTGTGCTGATCTGATGGCTACTATCTAATAAACAGCATTTAGCATTCTTTTCGATTTACCACTTTACTACTACTCTAATTTATGCTGCTTTAATAGCTAGGTTAGACTGTTTTACAACCAACATTTTCAGTTAAACATCAGATAAACCCAGTCCAATTTAAAATATATAAATAAATAAATAAATAAAAATACTTACAAAGAGGTATAGCCATACCTATCTTATCTGCTAAGAGCTTTTTTAAGTTTTAACTAATGATGTTTCCAGGTCTCACTTGTTATCACATATTTTTTCTCACCTCTACCATTAAAATGAGATGTTCTCGCCTAACACATTAATCAGCACCTCACGGTCTGTCATGGTGAGCCTTGGTTAATTTAGCTCAAAAGTTCTTTTCAGAGCTGTAAAGATTATTATCTTCCAAGTGCAAAATGGAAAACATAGTAATCATCAATAGCATAATCAAATTCCAGAGAAAACTTACTCTTTACAAAACTCTGGAGAATGGCTGATCCTTCCAAACTGGTTTCCCCTTTTGGCTTCTCTTGTTTGATCTCAGGAAGTGTTTGGACAAGCAGTCTTTGCTGTCTGGGGTACAACCAACACCTCTGAACTTCCTCAAATGAAATTAAAACAACTTTGCTAAGAAGGGACAAAATATTCCATTCTTCAACATTCACTTATTCCAGCTATGCATAGGGAGGAGTCCACCAGTCTTCTTTTAATTGTGTCTACTTCTCTCAAATAAGGACACTCAGTAAGTTGGCTAATCGTTTAAGGATTTATTCAGTAATTTGTACTTGAAGAATGGAAGAAGAAAAAAATTTTGATTATAGTTCTACTGCACACAATCAGTTTATATCACAGAGATATTTTCCTAGCAATATAACCCACCAAGACTAATGTCAGCTTTTCCTTCTTTCACATGTTCCAAAACTAAATTAACCGCTTTTTTTTTTTCTTTTCCCCTTTTCCATCTAAATGGATTTCATTTTAGAATGTCTTAGATGCATTTTGAATGACATGGTTAAGCATGCATTGCTTCAGCACACAGTTTAGACACTTGGATAATGGGATCACAGAAAATAGTACATTCACCTTCATCAGATATATAGGATAAGCACTACCCCTACACACTACCATAATCCTGGCCCTAAACACTGGACTAATCATGGTGGTAATGACCATGCTAACCACTACCCCTAACCACTACCCTCATCCTTCCACTAAAAACCACGCTAAGCACCACCCCTACAAAGTAACCTAACTACTACCCAAACCACTACAGTAATCACTATCCTAACCCTGATACCATCACTGGGGGGTGGTCCAGACCAGAAAGATGTAGGAGCGGCAATGTTGGGGCCTGGCTGGGATCACTGTGGCATGCCTTTTCCAGGCCCACTGTTCCTGGAACTGTAGGCTCTTTGACTCTCTCAGCCATAACCCTAACCACTACCCCAACCACTACTGCAACCACTGCTGTAACCACTACCCCTAACCACCACAGGAGTGTAATGTTGTGGTTATGCATGCACTGCCTCAGCCTACAGTTTAGTTATTTTGAAAATGGGCCCACAGAAAACAGTGTATTCATCTTTTTCAGATGTCTAAGATCTTTACCAAGTTGACCAGGCCATAAGTGGTTGGCAGGAAGACAAGGAATGCAATAAATAAGCACAGGTTTAGGGATTGTTCACAAGGTCTTGGATCAATCCATTCAGCTGCCTGACTGATCAAATCACATCCTCAGGCAGCTTGAGACAACTTCCCCAAATAATTGTTTCAGCATGAACTAGCCTGTTCAACAATAGTAGGAGGAAACACAGGAACTTCATTATAGGATGCTTACATTATTTAGTTACAATTCAGATTACAAATGAAAACAGTTCCCAGAGAGCCTTGCACCACTGCAGCCAATATCACCTATAAATACAAAGTTTCTAATATCCAACAAAAGTTTCAATTAATTACAGTGTAGCTGTAAGACAGAATAATCAGGAGATGAAAGGGCTGAAGAGACCAGACTTCAAAGAATAAAGTAGGTGGGATTTTGTGACCTATCCTTTTGTTCAAAGCAGATCTCTCTTTCCCCAAACATTTAAGGATCTTTTGCCCTCTAGCAAGACAGGCACATTATGTACATCTGTCCTGGGCTGAGGAGCTACTACAGAAATAAAGTCTTATAAATAGGAACTTCACCGTCAATGCTAACTACTTTGCCTAATGAAAGGGCATAAACCTCTGATTCTGGTTCATTTAAAGTCTTCAGTGCAATCACTGTTAAAGGCTGTGAGCAAGCTGCCCTCTGAGCATCTCATTACAGGCTGACAGAGGGATGAAGCCCAAACCCCAGCAGTATAAAATTTCTTAATAAAACTCTGGTTACACGACCAGACCGATAGTTTTCCTAACTTGTAGAACACCCTTCTTCATCCCTTCCCAACACTCCCACAGGCTCTGTTAGGAGTGAATTTACGTGGGCAGGTACAAAGAGTAAGTAGGTCTACAGAAACAGAGGCACCCTGGAATCATCTTTGTTCCCACAACAAAGCTGCAAGTTTTGTGCAGCTTCTCCAAGCAGGTATTTCATCACAGAGGTGTTGAAGAAGGAACACAAATAGCTACATAGGCCAACTCAAGGAGAAAATACCCAATTTGTTCAGGAGTCATACAGCAGCTCCGCTGCACATCTCTACTTGCCTATTGGGTAAGTTTGCAGAGTGGGCTGCCCTGCAAACTCTGTCTTCAGGAACATAAACTAGAAGTGCCATATTGTCAGAGACTGAAAGTAGTTCATGCCTCAAACACTGATATAAAGTTTTGCACATTATAAAGCTACAACCAAAGAAGCCTCCCTGAAGACAGACTTTGGACTGTTAAGTCAAACTGCTGATTAGATAAAGGGAAACCTATTGTTCAGTCATCTCAGGCTGAGGGAAAGGTGTGCATCCACAATAGGCCAAAACCCCCAGCTGTGCTGAGAATCATCCCCGGCTGAGTTTGGGGTGGGGGGGAGAGCACAGCTCAGAGAAGCCAGGTTTACACAGACTCCCCACCCCAACCAAGGCAGGAGAAGGAGGTTTTCGGGTGCGTGGTGTAACCTCTGGTCAGAGGCAATAAACACTCATCTGTTGCGGTGTGTGGGTTCCCTGCGGTGGCATGGCAAGCCACAGCCTGCCCGGGGAGCGCTGTGGGGGTCTCTTGGGGAAAGCAGCTGCGCTGTGTCCCGTGGCCTCTTCCAGGCTCCCCCTCACTTGCCCCGGCTAGCTGTGACTCTGCAACACGATGATGATAAAGGAGGTGAGAAGGCTCCTGCATGGGGACTGGAGATCTTTATTCCATGTTCTCCCCCAGAAACCTAGGACCAGCACATGTGCTGGCTCCCAAAGGCAGAGAGCTGGCACATGACATGGTTCCCCCAAGCAGAGAGAGGGGAGCTGTTGGCAGGCTGATCCCCAAAGGCAGAGAGCATCACACGGCCTGCAGCCAGTGGTTTTGTCTGGGGACGAGGGGGGCGGAGAGCTCATGGACTCTCAGGGCATAGGGGCAGTACATGGGCGGAGTTGGGGTAACACAATCAATGGGAGAAACCCGAGGGGGTGGTTAGGACTAGGGCGGGGAAGGGAGGAACAATGTGGGAAGAACAGGCATTTAGTAAGAAGAGGAGTGGGGAAATACAGTGTCACACCCATCCTCCGTTACACAAACCAGCCCACCTGTGGAATCCCCAACCCCACAGGCCACAACCACGGAACTTTCATGTGAGAGGCAGCTGAGGGAGAGTCATAATCCATCAAAGACCCCCAAAGTGCTCCCCAGAGGCTTTGCCCCAGAGGACTGCACGCAATGCAACAGACCAGAGTCTGCTGTAAGAGACTGCCCCCTGCCCAGGGGGACATGCCTGGACATGCCTGCCCAGCCTGAGCATACATTCCCANTGTCACACCCATCCTCCGTTACACAAACCAGCCCACCTGTGGAATCCCCAACCCCACAGGCCACAACCACGGAACTTTCATGTGAGAGGCAGCTGAGGGAGAGTCATAATCCATCAAAGACCCCCAAAGTGCTCCCCAGAGGCTTTGCCCCAGAGGACTGCACGCAATGCAACAGACCAGAGTCTGCTGTAAGAGACTGCCCCCTGCCCAGGGGGACATGCCTGGACATGCCTGCCCAGCCTGAGCATACATTCCCATGGGATTCTGTGCTTTCTGGGGGGACCTTCACCTCAAGCCTGGCTGGAGAGGATCAATGGAACATCGTTAGGATCCACAGAGTGGTGATATTCTCCTTATTCTGTCCCTGTCACTTTCTTTCTGTCCCCCCACCTATTTTCTATTTCTTTCTTTCTGTCTCTCTCATATTTACTATCAAATAAAACCCATACTATTGACTGGCATATGGTCTTGTTTGCACCTTAATTCAGGCAGAGGTATTTCTGAGAACCTCAATAATTGGATCATAGCACATGTGAGGATCCATAAATCTGTTCCAACACCAAAAGCAGAACAAGGGTCCAAAGCAGTGAGTTTGCTTTCAGACAGCTTCAAAGAGACCTGGTGGAAATGACTCATATCAGGGACCAGAATAAACTCAGGTGAAGTAAATACAGCACAGCATAGGCAGAGATGTAAACATTGACTGTTTTGATCTTGTGAACTTTCAGATTGCAGCGAGTTACTTGCTCCTGTAAGATGTTATCATGTCTTAAAGGATTCCAAGCTTAGACAATGATAAAAATACCTGTGAGCTAAGAAGTCAAACACAAAATTTACTACATGTTTATTATACTTTTTCCTTTTATAATTTTCCTCCATAATTCTGGGAAAAAAACCCCAAACTTTTATTTTGAAATATAGCCCAGCACATGCCTTCCAAAAACATTACTTGGCCTTGAGAAGACAGTAATTCACAACTAGTCTAAATTTTTTTGAAGGACAAAGTTTTCGGAAGACAAATATTGGTAGCTCTAGTTTTATACCTACAGAAAATTCAAATCTGAATTAGCTCACTAGTGGTCTCAAAATATCCAGCTAATCAGATTTAAAGACACAGCATGGAACTTTATTGAACAGTTTTATAACATGGATTGCCAAGATCAAATGTGATTGTAGGGAGTAAAATAGAAACATTCAGGCTCTAATTATAGGTGGCCTACATGTAAAAAAATTTTAACAGCTGTTAGAAAAGAAATCATTTTCATAGCTCAAAACCAAAGACCTGTTGCACAAGAAGCCCTCTGTGTCCTGGGGCTGTGCTGATTTGAGGATTCTCAGGCAGCTGTTGCTCTCCACATGAATCAAAGGACAGGGATGCGCCACACACAGGAAATCAGGCAGTGCACAGTTTTCTCTGGTGGGCAGAGTCCCAGGAAAATGGAAGGATGGCAAAACACCTGTTACACACACAACACTGGGGAGCACTCTGAGGTTTGAACATGGCAGAATCCCCCCCAAGTTCTAAGTTTCTGTCATTAATATTTCAGTTTCTTTCTTGTGTAGTAACTGCAGAGAGAAAAAAAAAATAACAGCAACAACCTGATCTCAGCCAGCCATAAAAACAAAGATTTGAAATTAATGGCAGATAAGGAAAATCTAAACCAAAGAGCACATCCACGAAGAAGAAAAGGGCCGCTTCCTGGATACACCAGGTTCTTTTCTATGCAATAATAAACAGCACTGGTTGTGCTGTGCTTGTTATACTGTGCTTCAAATACCAAGCAGGTGATGGTAAGCAATGGCTTGGTTATGTTAGTAATTTTATGATGAAATTTGTGGAGAAAAAAGAACGATTCTCACTGGATTCTTGACTTTTCCAGTCTGTTCATAATCTGTGCACCCACTGCCAAAGCCCAATCCCTTGGTTCTCTTGCTTCATTCTTCCCAGAGTTAACACATACATAAAACTCTCTGTGCCATATGCAGCCGTGCAAATGGGGATGTTGCCAACAGAAACTGTAGGTACACCTACAGAACTGTGCTTCATCAGCATCCCGGCCATTGTTCAGTCCCAGCTGATAAAACAGTTCAATCAATTTCAACCATCATAACAGATAATGCACTTTGTTTGGTATTAGCAAACAAGATCTACTTGTATCTGCTACACTGGAAATTAAATTAGGCTTGTTGCCTAGAACAGAGGGACTCAAACATAATATTTTTGAAATACTCTCCAGATAATGAGCATTTAAAATTTAATTTATAACAATTCTATTTTTCCCACTGGGTCCATATTTAATTTTTTTTTAATTTTTAATAATAAGCTTATTAACCTAGGAATGATTTACTTTTATCTACCTTCTTATTGGCAGTAGAAGTGACTGTGATTGGGACAAAGAATCACAATAATGCCATAAAGAAAGATGTGAGCCTATTTTCAAAGCCTCTTCACACCTGTTTCCTAACATTTTAATTTATTTTCATACTTTGCACATCACGCTTTTATCTTCACCTTCACAGCATCATGTATTTATTATAGTTAAGCAATCAGTGTCTTTATTTTCTAATCTACTGGGTTGTGGTGTTTTAGTCTGTATATAAAGTAAAGAGACTATCAAGTTAAGATCTGATTATTAGAGTACATTAGGTATTCTGCATAATTATGGGCCCAGTGGAGGGCTAAGAAGATAATGCATTACAAACCTCATTTACTAGGGGTTATTTTTTTATTACATAAATGAAGCTTTCCTTATCTTAAATTGTATCTCACTGGAATTCTTGCTGAGCTTAAGAACAGTTGGCCTTTTTTTTTTTTTTAATGAATGTTGTTGCACTTTGCCATGTGTCAGCAAAAGGGTTCTGAAATTTAAGGACTGTAGAAAAAAAATTGCAGCAAGACCTTCACCACTAAGGACCTAATGCTTTATTACTTGTCAAGAAACATAAAAGCAAAATAAATAAATTAAAATGATGCACCACTTTAGTGAGAATGGCAGCCTGTCACATAAATTTAATCCCAAAGATTTAAATTGTGTTCCACAGTAGCATTAGAAAAAGATAGAATCCAATTAAAACCATGCTGGATTTCAAGGACATTGTGCTATTCACTCTGCTTCTGTCATGTAAAATAAATTTAGTCCTGATTCAATGCTGAGTATGAGGAATTAGATTTTGTAATGATCTATTTCCTCAGGTATTTTGCAGTACTACCTTAAAATACTGGAAAACAGTCAACAAATTTGCTGAGCCAAGAGGTATATTTATAAAGAGGCATATTTATAAAGTAAATCCAACCATTAGGCAAATCATTTTCAGACCAGATATAAGTGCCCAAATCCACATGCAAAAGTTTTCAGTAGGTGGGACACAGAAGAAAAAAAGTAATTAAAAAATTGCAGAGTATAAAACAAAGTATTGCACATTTTGTTAAGAGAAAGGACAGCTGCACAGCAGAAGGAATTCACTTTGCACATTTGTCCTGGCTGCTGCAACCTGCACCAGAGCACAGGTGAGCGTGGAACAGAAGGTGTCACCTTGGCCCGGCCCAGCTGGGCAGGCACAGCAGGAGCATCCCGGCGCTCCGGGCAGGGACGGCCGGCAGAAATCAGGGAAACCTGCTGCGTGCAGCATAGGAACAGCAAGGGAGAGAGAGGGGCTAAACCAGCATCTCTCCACAGCAGGGAGGGAGGGCAAAGCGGGTATGGGGACCTACAGAAAGAAGAAAAGCAAAGGAAATCCCCCAGAGACACTGGGATGGAGGAAAAGCCATTACACCATTGCATCTGCAACCTGCCACGAGACAGTGCAGGGGGCACATATCACCTTTACTGAGGCACTGATCTTTATGACTTGACATGATAATTATGTTGGGTTGGTTTTTTTTCATAAACAGGTTACTTCTTACCAAAGTCACTCTTATGACAAACACAATTAAAATATATGCACAAATTCAGTTAGGGAAAAATTAACCTAATTATTTGTAGAAACCTCATTATATATTTTCTCTGCATGTATTTTAAAAATTAAATACATACAGTATGAACTATAACTGTTGTTCTTCAGTGAGTATATACTTCAGCAGACAATTAAAAATTTGCATATAATATCAGGATATTATTGCACCATAAGCCAGTCTTAACAGCCACAGGGCTTTGCTTCTTTGTTTAAAAAGAACTTAACACAACTGGGCCATGAAAAAAAATCTGTAGCTTGTGTGTGCCTCTATGCATCTCTTAGAAGCAATGAAATAAATACACTTTGTTTCCTATACATAAATCCTATTACAAGTCTGTTTTCACAAATTGCAATATCTCCAGCTCTGCTGTGTTCTAATTAGGTCACAAGAGGAGAAAAAAAATCTACAGACACACTTCTAATCTCAAATAATGAAAGCAACATGTTTTCAGTAGAAATTCTCTTTTCAGATATGATTGCTTTTTTATTTTTAAAGTAATTTATTCTTTATGTCTTGGACAAGACAGTATACATTCCACACACATGTTCACTTAATGAATTGATTTATGTATAATAACTAATGGTGCCAGAAATGTTTTAGCACAACGAACAGTGGAATGTCTCAAACTATAAACTGGGATAGAGAATGCATCACAACAATGTATTTTAATAACACTTTCATTACCAAAGATTAATATTTTTCCTTGGTGGTGATTAATCTATTTGTTGCTGAAAAATGAAAATCTGATAGTTGCTTTTCAGTACAAATGTTATCTGATTGGGTCTGGAGGCAACTCCTTACATAGCACACCACTGAATTCTAATGCAGCATCATTTCTTAGATTTATTAGCACTACTATGGTTACAAAAATCTATTATAAAAGTGCAACTTTGAGGGGATAAATATATGTTCTATATCTTCAGTTCAGCATAAAGAAGATTCTAGTTTTTATCACGCCAATCTACTACTGTCAAATTGAAAAACCTCTTTTCTTCAAGTCCGTCTTTTCCTTTTATCCTCAGTGACCTTTTTAGTAGTCTCAGGTCACAAACAATGCAGCCTGGTGACCTGAGATTAGCCATCAGTGAAAAACAGGCTGCATCTCTATTCTACCTCCATCGAGCAGAGATTTGACAAGGTAGTGGTTAATAGAATCTCCAGGTAAAATGGCATTGTTTTCTGTTCTGTGTGGGGAGGAGGGAAAGTCCACCCTGCAGGGCTTCGGCTTGGGCCACCATGTCAGATCCAAGCTCCAACAGGAAGCACATGGCCAAGTGGAACATATTTAAGCTTCAGAAATTCAGATCAATTGTATCTAACAAGAATCCATATAGAGTTTGGCAATTTACATAAAGCTACATAAAGGTATCTGAAATATGCACTTAGGCTGAATTGAAAGGCCATTATAATGGGTATATTAAACCCTGTTCCCCTCACACAATCAGGATATACAAGAGATATCAGAAGGCCATCCAGTCTTATATTCCAACATTTTCCTTTGTCTGTACTTCTCCAAGTAAATTGCAAAGGATGAAAAAAACCCTGCAGTCAATGAACTGGGTGTAACCCAAAGCCAACAAGAAAATAAGAAAAAGATGCATCTTCTGCGCCTGTTGAGCTGTTCTGTCAAGACTTTGCATTTTTTCTGCTTTTGAGGGAACACGAGGAGCACCCAGGCATCTCATGATGTGACACCTATCCCACATTGTTAATTTTGTGCATTATTTGTTGAAGGAAATTTGGTTCTAGAGTGATTATAATACTACATTTCCTTTTAAGAATTGCTACAGTTTGCTCTCCTGCTGAATATTCCCTCATTTTACTGGACAATCTAAGTAAAGGAAGGCCTTTAAGTAAAGTAGGTACTAAGAACTAATCCTTTCATTTGCTCTTCTGGGAGAAGTCAGGAAAGAGGTCAAAAAGTAGCATCCTATTCACCTATTATGTCTATTAGTTTAATTTCCGGAACATAAATGAAATAGGCTTCTCAATTTCCACAGTGAGCAAGACGAGAGTCACGTTCATAGGACTTTTATCTGTAACACTTTGTTTTCTCATCTGTGACAATAGCAGCCTGATAAACTCTTAAATTGCTCTGTACCACTGAAGCCTTATGACAGAAAACACATTTTCAGGAAAGTACATATTTGAACAACATTAATAGATTTGAAGACAACTTATTTTTCAAAGCACCAAAGACAGCTCGCCAATTATCTTGTTGAAAACCAAAGTCTGATGACAATTAAACAGAGCACGAGATGTACAAAATGACATTGTATTCTGAAAGTCATTCAGCAGCACAGTCAGATTTAGATACTTTCCATAAGGAAAGTGTACACAAACTGTGAATAATGTAAAGAACTTTGACATTTACCAGTACAAAATTTCTGAGTGACTTGTGCCCTGCAGAGGGTCAAGTTTTAAAATGCAGAGTTACCGAACAGGAGGGCAGAATCTATTAACACCACAAACATCAAGAGGCTTTCCAAACATGTTTCAGCAACTGTTCAAAGCTACTCATTCCACATCACAGTGAAGTGTTCATCAAAGGGAGAATGGAACAGCCTGTAAGAAGTGATTACTTCTGGTTCTTTATTGTTCACAATATAACCTTGTGCCATTGCTCTATTTAAATAGCTGCACATTTTGTCTCTGCAAACCTCAGAAACAGTTATATGGCACCAGCAGACTTCTGACTCTGTAAACAAAAACTGCATTGAAAGCTGACTAAATTGCAAGCCAGAAACCAATATCCCTCTTCCCTGCCTCCCCAAACCTTAAGGGCAAACTGTAGTGAGCAATGAGGTGCCTCCAGCTGCCTGATGAGTGCTGCAGCTCACACACTCCTGCTAAAATGAGGCTACGTGTTTGTGTTGGATGTAGAGGGAACAAGTCACTCAAACCACACTGGAGTGTTACTGAAAGACAGATACTTTCTCTGCCTGTTTCGTGGCTGCTGGAAAGAGAAAATTATTTCTCTTCCAGCAGAAGGAGCATAATACTGTATTTTAGACTTCAGATTTGCCAATACTGCCAAGTTACCAGGCCACAGTGAAGGCAATAAGACCAGCTTACTAAACCCACGAATTTTAAAGGTCAAGACTTTAGAAGAAACAAGAATTCTTTTGAAATATTTTGAAACATATTGTAGCTTCAAAATTTTTTTATCATAACCAGGGTGATTAGCTTATCATAGCAGTGTTATTTGCCAGGTTTAACATCTAAAAGGATACAGGTACGTTCACACTAATTCAAGAGATGAGGCTTTAAGGTAAAAGAGACAACCTGAATCCTGGGATGAAACAACTGGCTTTGCTGGCAATTACAGCTATATTCCAAATTCTATTGCTCTTGAATCCATTTCTCTTACAATGCACCACTTTATGTCAGGTACCACTTTAGTTTCCTCTAATTTTCCTTGAACCACTTTCCTTTGAAGTGATTTAAAATGCTCCTGGCATTGCTCGTATTGCTATTCACAGGTGCAATGAACTTGCAAAATACTGCAATTTTCTTATAAATTGTCACATTAGGGCTTAAGACCTGTTTCTGTAAATGTGTTGGCTGTTGACTGGGTTTTTCTGGGTTCTTTTTGGTTTTTTTTTTTGGTTTTTTTTCAGTGGGTTTGAGGCAGGAAACCTGTTTTCTTCCAATATGGCTGTGAATGTAAAGCACCACCTTTCCTTTCTAGTCTCTTTCAAATAATCAAGAACCACTTCTTTGGTCCCAGTTTTCACCTCTGGAATTATTTAATAAAAATTAGACAAGAAAATATTTAAATATAAATAGAAAACAAGTCCTACTGAACAACACAAGAGGACTCAGACAGCTTCTAGGAGACCAAGTTCATTTGTCCATTGCAATGGTTCATTTGGTAATGAACTGGGAAACTGATAATTCATCCTAAAGGCAGAATTGTAACAAAGCTATTACAGGTTTATCATTTGCTACTTTTCAGCCATAAGTAAATAAAATACTTTTCCTCCATGAAATATCCTTATCTGCGGAAGCACAGAGAACTAATCCTCTCTTTGATCTCTGACAGATGCCTCTACCAGAAGAAAATTTGAAGTGGGATGCACATGAAAGAAAATCCATCTGGGGAAAAATGTTATAACTACCCAAAACAAGTGTGCCAGGTACAGAAGCCCATTGTAGAGACATGAAAAATTAAATTAACAGTAAGAAATGGATGTAAGAAAGGCTACCTTAGCAACCATAACATGGAAGACCCCTTCACGAAATTACAGAAAACAACAGGGTTCTTTTCTAACAGAAAAGAGACTCTCAATAAGTTCAGAAGATGTATCTCCAGAAATGAGTGTATCAAAATGTGATCTTCCTCTTCAGATCAGCAACTAAAGGTTACCCTCATTATTTTTAATAGCTAGTCCAAATATCTTTATGCCTCTATGAAGCATATTCCAAGATCTGAGGAAGATAATTATAGGATTCAATAAATATATGAAGAATATGCATAATATGGGTGTGAAATCACATCCAAGGAGAAAGGAAAATATGGGCAAAACCTCTTTTTCATATATTATACTTCTGTGTTGAAAATGCAGTCTGATTGCACCAAGATCTTGAAATAAGCAACTATTAAGTATGAATTTGAGTAGTTATTAACATTCAAAACATTATGCTGGGAGTACTCTTGCTTAAATAGACACACCAGAATAGGGAATTAAATAGAAAAGAACAGTAGCCCACATGACTTCTTGTTCTAATTACGACATGTATATTTTCTGCCATTAGGAGAAGTCAGATCTGGTATGAATTAAGGTGATTATCCCCAATCTGAGAAAGCAGAAAAGCTAAAAAAGCACTGCTAAACAACGAAAGTCCCAAGAACAGTAACCAACCAATATTTGCTGCAGTTATTAATTAGAAAGCAACTTGGGCTTCAGGTCATTGTAGAATGCACTGTTTTTCAGCTGCAAATCTCTGCTGGCTCCTAGGAATGGAATATGTTACAGAAAGCAGAGCAATGGTGACACAAGCATCTCCAACAAGGTCAGCACTCACAGACGATGCTGCAAAGGTTAAGTGGATTTTATCCTCGAGATATCTTTTGGTACAAAAGCTCCATCCTTCCAGATGAGGATGAAGATTTAAGGAAATGTTCTCATAATTGTACATTTAGTCTTACTTTCTTACTAGAAAGAACTCCTTAAATGTTAAATTCACTTAAAAAACCCCAAACCCTAGCAATACCCACATCTCTCCCCCCCAAAAACCCCCAAACCCAACACAAAACAACAAAAGAAAAACCAAACCAACAACAAAATACAACAAAAAAACCCCCAACCAACCAAAAAACCTCCAAAAGCCCACAAAACAACCAAATATATACTGAAACAGAACCTTATTCTCAAAGAACACCTTGTTCTGGATTAGGAAAACGTATTGTTAGTAATTTAAAAAAAGGCAATGTATCATTCGGTTTTTTTTACATTATTTATAAATAAGAACACTGCCGTGATGCCTCACAGTGCAAGGAAATATTAACACAGAGTTGTGAGGGGTTTTTTTATTCACAGCCCTCTTTTGCACAGAACCCAACCAAAAAGCCTCTCTAGAATTTTCTTGGAACTAGTTTTTTTCAAAGCTCTTTCTGATTTTCCCTGGCTTACAGCGATGTGTCTGTGATAAGCTCTCATGTTCACAGTCTCTCCCCCTTGCACATCTAATCAATCACCTTTTTGAGCTTCCTCATATTAAAAAGCATATCCTCATTTCAGAAGGGGAAGTATGTGTGAGGTTGGGAGTGAAGCCAGCATAAGTTCATAAAAGAAGCAGACCCATCTTCGGTGTGTGTTTTTAGAAAAATGCAGTGGTTACGTTAACTTTATTGGCATTCCATCAAAATTCCACCACCACAAATGAAATACAACATTCTTGAATTTTAAGTCTGCAGAAGTCCCATGTGGAGCTCAGAGAACCGTACATTAGCATAGTTATGAAGCAGGTACCAATTCAAACCTTATTGTTATGTTTAATTTAACACACTATAACTTCCAGCAAATATTGCACAGCCTTAAATGCATAAACCAACCTAATTCATGGCAAAATTTCATCTGTTTCTTAACTACTTTTAAAACATGTATGCATTACACTGTGGATCCGATCCTTGCTAGCTTTGCTCAGCCCAGGTACTGCTACTCTCCCCGTCTTGCCTCTTTTTTTCAGCTGGAAATATTGGGAACAGATTAGTAGATGGTTAAATGGATGACCATACTGAGGCAGACCAAAGTCCATCTAGTCTGCAGTTCCAAATCCCACAGCAGCCAGAAACCTATGTCTGAGAAAGAAGTTAGGAGAAAGGCAACTACATAATGACTCTTTTCTGGTGCAGCCTCCCTGGCTCCAGTGCAGCTCAGGAACCTCCGAAGGCAGAGGTGGTATTTTGTGTTCCAGGGAAACCACAAGTGCCAGAATATAGCTCGAAGCTAAGTCCTGCAGCTAATAATCTAAAGTTCAGACAAACTTCGAACTGATAAAGAAAAATAAGGTATGTTAGAGAACAGAATAAAAAGTAGTAGTTGTATTTAAAAACAAAAAACCAAAAAACCAAAAAAAAAACCAAAAAAACCCCAAAAACCAAAAACAAAAAACAAAACAAAACAAACAAAAAAAAACAAAACGAAACAAAAAAAAACAAAAAAAAAAAAAAAAAAAAAAAAAAAAAAAAAAAAAAAAAAAAAAAAAAAAAAAAAAGGAAAAAATCTTCTTCCAGGGAAGTCGTTTAATAAAAATCTTTGGAGATTTAACTCTCCAGAAGCAGTTTCATTTTTCATAAAAAGCCCCATAGCTCAGTCCCGCTCCCGTGTGTGTGTGTGTGTGTATACACTCCCTCAACTCAGAAGGGAGGAAGGCTCACTTAACTCCACTGGTATATGTGCAGATCATGTATACATAGACATAATTATCCTTATCCCTGTTAAAAAATCAAGCAAACAAACAAACCACAGAGGTGTTTAGCTCTCCACATTTCTTGTACAGTGGTACCTTTGTAAAGTGAGATTTTTTTTACTTAACTGCCCATGAGAAAAAATCCTCCTTTAGCTGTTAAATTTTAGCTGTTAAATATTATGCTTTCTAAGCTACATTACAGAGCTGCCATAATATCTAAGTTGTTCAATGCATTGCTCCTTATCAATGCTTAAAGCCACAGAACTGCTGTCAGGACCCCATATTTTACTTCTCTTTAGCTGATACTGTACTTCAGGATTTGTACACTTCAAGCCATCAACTTCTCCTAGATTGCCATCTTCTCAACCATTAATGCTCAATTCTACCTTTCAGTGTTGCAAAGTCTCCTTTACAGCTGCTTTTTCCCCAAGAATTTGTAGATAATGTCCCATCTTGAATTACATCACTGAAATACAGGGATAGCAACAGATTATTTTAATGCTGTTACCTTAACAACACTTGGGTGAAATTAGGGGGCTGTCAGAAGGTCGTCTGGTGAGGATTTTAGCCAGGGATTGCATCCAGAGGTTGTTGTGATTTAACAACTACTGGAAATCTTTCTTTGACAACTCTTTTAAAGGTCAGTTTAGAGACAAAAAGAAGGACTAAAGGAAACTCAATTTTTACTTATCATTAGAACTTTAACAGCTGATGCCTTACTATCATTATTGTCAGCTCAATTTATTGGTTAGATTTAAGCAGCAGGTAGTTCTGGTTAACAGTGGTATCAGGAATCACTCCAGAGCAAACGAAAATCAGTGAAACCTTAGGATGCTTCCGAGTGGATTATGAAATGGACCATGCCAACACTGAAAAAGCTTAAGTGGAGTTGCACTTGCTGGTGGCATCATGGTTACTTAAGGACACGACAGAGTTACTTGAGGACATCCTCTCAGGCAGACAGTGCAAAAGCACACAGCACTCATCTAGAAACACTTAGAAAAGAGCAACAGTTGGTGTTAAAGGTAGGAAATAATCTTTGAGAAAGCTGAAGCCATAAAAAAAACCCCTGACAGAATCAGAACCAGACAAAATCAAAATCTGGCTGGCTCAGTATGGAAGGATAGACAGGCTAAAAAATGTTCAAAGCTGGTGAGTTTTTAAGTCTAGTTTCAGGTATAAGAGAAGCCCTTAGAAAAGATAAGGTGATAGAATGAAAAGCTAGAATACATCCAGCAAGAAGCTCTATAAACTCAGTTCAGAGTAGTCAGTCATGAGCTCAAGTTGTCAGATACTTTGGTACTGAGAATTGCATGTTGGAACCTCAGCAATTACAGAGTTTATATGCATACTGAAAACTTGTTACCTACCAGTATAACTACTAAAAATAGGTGGTTTTTAAATGTCATCTTTAATAAAATTCCATCTTTTCTCTCCTCTTTTTTTTTTCTTTTCTTTTCTTTCTTCTTTCTTCCAAAGGAAAAGCAGAGAAGCTCAAATATTTTACCTAAGTTTTTGTCCCTTCCAAAATGCTAGAATGAAAGACATTAGCAGCCAAGAGAACCTGACAATATTGGAACTTTCTGAAACAAGGTTTTGCATATCTCACTTGGCAGCTGGCAACAGAATGTGACAAATGAGAATTCTCACTCCAAGCTGCTGGCTGCCAGTCATGAGTTAGCTTATTCCTTGCAGTGAGAGCGGACCACAGAAAAAACAGGGAAGCAAATAAGCCAGAGATACAGGGAAAAAACAGAAGGAAAAAAAAGAGGAAAAAAAGCCCCACAACAAAGAAAGAAATCAGATGATGAACACAGCGGTACTCACACTCTTGATGCTTTATTTAGCATCAAGAATTTTTGTGTCACATTATCATAGGCCCTAATGAAGGTTATACAAAATTAAAAACACGGTCCTTGCTATAGGCATGTTTTAATTTGTTCTTGAGTCCATTTGAAATGTGTCAACTTTTAATTGTTCTTTTAGAGGACCTCGTGGTTTGCTGAAACTGCTTACTGTAAGACCTACAGCTAAGTCCAAGTGGCACCCATCAGACTGTCTGCTTGTGATATTACCAACTTCAGAGTACATCCTGGCCAAATAAACCCTTTCTCCAGCAATGATGAACTGAGCTCCCATCAAAGGGGGAATTCAAGGGAGGAACAACATTTCTCTTACTCATGTTGAACACTCGTGTGTTCAACCTGCCACATAGGCTTTTACTCCAATGTTTTTTCATTTTAACTTACCTACTGTAATGTTCATTTTTTGTATGTGTGACTCTCATAACCTTTGAGTGATGCACAGGTGTTTAACTTCAGATGTGACCTCCATTTCTCTCAGTACTTTTGTTCACTGCCTGGAAAGAGAGCCCTCTCTTTCACAGCCCTTTATCCATTCATAGACCATTGTTTCGTTCTTGGAATTCCAGCATTCACTTTGTGCACACACAAATCCTGCTACTCCCACTTCATAAACTGGCAGCTGGTAGCCAGGGGAGAGCCCAGGTGATACGGCAGCATTTTCAGAAGATTGTTTCTTCAGTGGAGGACATTGCAACAGCAACTAAAACCAGAGGCAGCTTGTTTTCTAAGCAGTCTGAAGAGAGGGACTGAGGAGTATTTCTGGATCTTCCTCCAGCACCGTAACACTTTCCTTTCACAGGGTCTGCACTTCCTGCCACAGCCATGGTACCCTGGCTCCAAGCATCTTGAATTATCTATGCTTCATTTTTTTTATGCTAGAAATATGCAGACGTTTTTATGGTTAGTTGCCCTGAAGTTTGAAGAAGCAACAGATAAAGAACCAGCTAGCACCACCACCTATTGGTGAAAACAGGGAATTTTAAGTTATTGATTTGTATTATATTATGTAAATTTGTACTTATTAATACTTCAGCTTTAAAGGGTGGATATAACTCGTTGTAAATGCTGGATGAGGATGTTTAAGAGTAAATAAAGAGCCGAAAATGACAGGTAGCTTGTACAAAAGACCTTAAAAAAATAAGGGAAATAAGTACCAAAGCTTTCTATAATCTTTTTCTGCATCAGGAATGGAAACTGGGAGTGGGATACTACATACATGTGGTTTCTTGAGCTTTTTTTTTTTCATTTTTTGGATTTATTAAAGTTTAGAAGGACCTAATAAGGGTTACGTACTGCCGGAGATGACCACAATTACAATCCCTGAAAGGGATTTATGACTTTTCAGGCATCTCATGACAATATACAGGAACTTCTCAGAATAGCATTAGATTTTAGAGAGCAGAGAAAAAGTAGATGGCATCCAGTATCTGCTTAGTATCTTGATGTTGTGAAGATTGTACTAAGATTTACTCCAATATAATTTAGGGAAAAAAAATTAATCTTGTGGATGATTACTTTTGCCTTCTTAGATTATGAAACAAGGATAGCCTTCCTTATGAGTCTTATTGGGTATTAGCCCCTGAAATAAATATTTGTATCAGGATTAAAAGAGTATGAGATTTTTTTTCAGTGACACCATTATCTCCTGCTTATCTTTCTCCTTACCTATCCCTGTCTTTAAGAGCAGAAACTCTGCAGATTAAGAGGCACCCCAGGACTGCATAGATAACTTCAGACAAAAAGCACTTTCATTTTTCATAAAAAGCCCCACAGCTCAGTCCCAGTACATATCATAGGATTATATGCTATTTAATTAAACACCAAATTTTGCTAAATGCTATTTATTGAAAACAGGGATTCCTCTGGTATTTCCCAACAACCTGAGATAAGAAGAAAAGAAAGAAACCTTAATATTTTCAAATACTAATGTGAAAAGCTGATTCTCCTTTGGACTGACATCTGAGATAATATTTGAAGATATTCCTTAATAAGATGGAATAAGCATTTTTGGAAATGGATCTTACCAGTATGTGGAATAATAAGACCTGAGATAGCACACTTACCTCGATATGCACTAGTTGAGGAGTGTAGTGAATGAAGAGATGATTATAAATATTGTTTTGGAAGATGACTTAATTTTCTAGATCATTAATAAACAACTACTCTTGAAGCAGCTGAAGAAAGAAATTTTGACTGACAATGCTCATCTAAGATTCAACTGCTTAGAGCAAAAAATGCGGTTGCTGATTAAAGCCTTGCTGATGTCTAGAGGAGACTGTATGTTTTCCTATATAGGAAATGTCTGAAAAAATCTTGGTTAAAGATACAGAACAAGTAGTGGAGTTACTTATGTTCATTGGCAGTAAAACAAAGGAAGCTTTAAGGTGCATTCCTCAGATAACCTTTTTCACAGTAGATCAGTTTCCTTTTAGAAGAAGCTATTTTAGAAGCTATTTCAAAGAGACAGATATTAAAAGTTTCCAGAAGTAATCAAAATGAATCAATGTATGAAAAGCAGGCGAGAGCAGAGCCATGCTTTAAAAGAAGAGAGACCTTGGTCTTTGAAAGAGCAAGGGACTTAACACCCTTCTACCTTCCCCAGAAGATGAAAAGCCACGTGACCATTCCCGTGGCATTCTTTCCCACCCTGTGTCTGCACACAAACTGTATGATGGTGAAAAAGGTTACGATCCCAGGGTTGTGTGAGCATATGGCTGAATCTATTAACTGTGGTACTGGCACAGTTTAAAACAGCCATTACAGAAATGTTCAAATTTTCTTGGCCATCATCCATTTAATAATGTCCTGAAGCCTCGAGCACAGTCAGATGGTCACGCTGCACGCAGAAACCGATTTCTGGTGGCAGCTCAGCCACCTAATTGGGAGCTAACATCCACTGGCAGAGAGGCTCTCCCCAGAGACAGTACAAACGCCTCGTTCTAGTGCCTTTCTCCCTCACCTTCCATTGCTATTAAGCCACCATTGCTTCTTGGCCCTGAGTGATAATGGTGAGTTTAAATCACAGGCAAAATAAGGAGTGATTCCCCACTCCCATGTCATTTTACACATATGTACAGCAAAATCCATTTGCTATTTCTTTGCTCAGTCTCATGTCCTGTTAATCCCAATAGAAAGATGCAGAAAATTTAATTCTCTGACATGGAATCATCCCTGTCAAAACCAACTGCCCCCTCAAAGCAACCCGCTCCTATCTGCACACAGCTAATTGCAGAAACACAAACTCAGCATCCAGTGCCTTCCCTTCACAGACTGCACAAACACAACCACACAGCTACAGCTCACATGCAGCTTTATATATCCTAATCAATCAGGCTGATTTTAATTAATCCTAATTGTCCTATTAAGGTTCCTGGCTAACAACAACACAGCAAAAAGGATTCCCTAAGCAGCATAATTGACTTAATCAGCTCCTTAATAATTCTTCTTCAGGCCTTTAAAATGAACTAACCTCTGGTTCATTTTAATAAGCATATTGAGGAGGAGTATAAAGCCAAGTGCTTGACTCCAGGAGTCAGATCTCATCTCTGCAATGAAGAGCATGGCAGGCAACAGACATGTTCAGGTCCACAGGTAGAGAAGGATTGCATCAGAAATATGTGTCCAGTTATCTTCCAGGCAGTGGAGAAAGTTTAAGGAGATCTAGCTGCATTTTCCTACAGGGAAACATGGCATTTTAATCTTGGACTGCAATTACAGTTGTTGATGAGTCTTTAAAGGCTAATTGAAGGCACTGTAGGTATTAACATAGCCATGAATTGAAAACCTTATAAATTAAAAATATGCAATTTAAACTAAGGTGTGAAAAAATAGTAAGCTACTTTTACAGTAATTTTAATTCTGAACCTCTACAGTATATACATTTAAACTGTGCACATTCATTATATGTTTGAGGCCTACAGGTGTGTGCCAAGGTAATGAAAGGTCAGTTGCAAAATCAATGTGTATTCTTTTCTTCTGGCCTTCTAATTTATTCAATATTTTAAACGATAGGAATGCAGTAGCATGATATGAGGTAATAAAACAATAATTTGAAGCATTAATTTTGTAAAGTTTCTCATGTTAAAGTGTCAGAGGATCTTTATGAAGCCAAGTTTGGCCCATTTCAGCTCACGCAGTGATACTTTTCCTGCAGTCTGCTCAAAGTGCTCTCTGCAAAGATTTAATTTATGTGAAAGCCAAATGCAACCTGGGAAAACAGAATTTGGAATTAAAAAAGAAAAGAGCTGAAACACTGTACTTTCAGCTCATTTCAGCAGACTGCTGTACTTTCAGCAGACAACCTTCTGCTGATGTTTAGCTTCTCCTGTTTCTCAGTGAGAGCAAGAGGCTTGAGGTACCTGCAGATACAATTCCAAAATGACCGATAGGTGGCTTAGCCAAAATTCCCCACCCAACCCCCAGAACCAGGAATACGCTTGCTCGGGGGCTGTGGATGTGCTTCTCAGCAGAAGTCATAGCAGTAAATAGATGGCAATGTTCCATTCCTAAGAGTCCCTACTTACATAAGAGGCTTATTCTCTTACTTGGAAATCCATGATTTCAGAAGATTATGTGATTATGGCTTCTTCATGACATTTTATTCCCCAAAATGAAAGCTAGAGAATGTGTGATGTATTATAGAGGTACTCCAGTCAGTTAAATTCAATAGAGAGCTGTTTCCTTTAGAATAGTTACAAGCTTCAAGACTGAAAGTACTGTCCATTCAAAAATTAGTTTTCTAACAGTTCTTTTATAAATCAGCTGAAGTATTTTTTTTCAGTGACTTAATGGAGACTTACTATGAACATTATTTTAAATTAAGTTCTACTAGATGGCAAGAAACCTCTTCTTTATCTTCATTGTCACACTAAAGGAATATGCAAGAGCAAAAAATGTTCTGAGTCAGAGCATTGGTCTACCTGGCCCAGGAGTCTGTCTTGGATGCAAAGAACAGAGAAGCACAAACAGGAATAATCCCTGGAATCCAGTTCACAAACCCAGTTTGGTTTTTGAACTTGCTGATGCTGTCTGCCTCCACAGCCTCCTGGAACACCAAGGTTTTGGTGCCAGAATCACCAACCCTACCTATGCCTTGTGTCCCCCCCCATCTGATTTATGCTGTTCTCCTACTGGCATCCTTGAGTATCTGGAGTTCTTCCATTACAGAAATCAACAACTGTTCTGTACTCAGCTTAGCAAACCCCTCTGCAGTTTTGTAGACCTCTGTTCCATAGTGTTCTCAGCATTCCTTCCCTCCAAAGTGGAGAGTTTCAGACCATTTAGGCTTTCTCTGCAATGGGCCTGACCTGCTCTGTACTGCTCTGCTAGAACCATGCCCAGGAAGACCTGAACGACACTCGAGGTGTCTGTGAAACAAACATGTCTATTTTCTGTTCTGAACAGCACAGCTGCACCAGCACTCCTGCAATATTTCATTTTCATTAATTTACTCCGACATTGCATCCAAGCATATGGAAATACTTGAAAGGTCTTTGTGTTCCTAGTGGAAGTGCCTGTGTCATCTTGACCAAGAATATTAAATAAGGACTTCTCACATACTTTAGACTTTTTCTCTGTAACTTGAGAGACTTTCTCTCAAAGTGTGTGCAAAAAAAGCAACCCAAACAAGAATAAAATAACCAAACACCAACCCAAACTATGCAAATGGTTCCTGTAACTGTCTCCTTACACCTCACAGCCACATTCTTGACACTTTGATCAAGTAAACTAAGAGATCTTGATGTGTGTCTGTGTACTACTGTTCTGAACTAGCAATAGCTATTTAAAACTAACCTCCTACTGGAAATAATTGCTTTACTATATTCTTCACAAAGGATGCAGTGACATTCAAATATTATTTGTCCTTCTACTGCATGTTTGAGGAAAACATCTCAGTTGAACATTTTGAAAGTATTTATCTTAATCTTTCAAGCTCACTTTTATAATTATTTCAAACTGCTATGACAGTATGATTAATTCCTCTATAAAAGGCAGGGAAAAAAATAACACAGTGTTTAGGCTTTGCATACACATACAAATTATTGAACTGCTGATTAACATAAAGATTTTGGATATGGTAATAGCCAATTTGCATATGTACCCCTTCTATTATTTTTTAGAAGCTGAGATATTTCACATTTAATTTGTAACAAGATCATCAAGATAGAATTACCGAATCTGAAGGTGATTGCTTTTAAAATCCTCTATTCTTTAGTTGTGCAGGACTTCTTTAATGGAAATAATACATTTCCAGGCTCCAGACGAATTTTAGTGTGCTCACTGTACATTAATAGCCCAAAGAAATTCAACACTAGGTTGCTGTTGAAATGAAACTCCCGTAAGTGTGCTACCATCCTTCCATTCAATAAAGGTCAAGCTGTTAGTTGACTGTCATTAGGCATAGTCTCTTGACTGCTTAAAGGTTATATAAATATTAGAGTTTATGAAGTCAGCCAGGAAACTTTCTTTTCAAATATCTTGCCACATTATTTTTTATCTTTTATCAGAAACAATTACACATCATGTATAATAGGGTGATGTGCTTTTCTTTTGAGGCAAATAACTGGTTTTCCATAAATAATGGCTCTGTCCAAAATCACAGAGAGCAAATAAAAGGAGACAAATCCAAGTTAAAAGTGATGATTCTTATGCTTATTAAAAAAAACCCAAAGCACCCTATGACTTTATTTCATTTATCTAGACTCTGAACAGTGTGGCTTTCATTATTAGGTTACAATAGATCAAGATTTACGTCCACACTAACACTGCCCTCATTTCCATTTATATTAAACTGGTATTTGTTTTTTAAAAGAGGCACATGAATGAACAGAAATTTGCCCAATCTTTGTTTGTTCAGCTTGCAACTTGCACAATGGCAAATTCAATCTTGTTAAGAGGCTTATTCTTCCATTTTATAAGTTACCTGAATTGTAAGCAAGCTGGAATCTGCATAGGCTATAGGTTTATGTCCAAGGAAAAAGACAAATTAGGGAAAGGCAGTTTTGGCTTGCACTGATAAATTGCATATAACTGGCTCATTTCAAATATCCTTTGACCATTTTATTTCAGAGATGGAGAAATGCTTTCATCTGACACCAGCAAATGAAAGGTCCTCTCACAACACTGTAGGAGTAACAATGGAATTGCATTTCTCCCTCCCAGCCCAACTGCCAAGGCAGCCTGTGTGCTGGACACCTGTCCTTGCCCCCTGCCCAGGGTACGTGTGTACGAGCCCACAGGCCTGGTCTGAAACTCCGGCCACAAGCAGCTCCTGCAAAGGTGATCACTGATCTTAATTGTTCACCTGAACTATGGTCCAGGCCTGGCTCCTCCTGGCTCTCTATTGTCCTCAGCAAAACAATTATACTTTCTTTCCAACTTCACAACTTGTAACATGAAAGGAATAAAGTAGATCTGTCTCATAAGGACCTAGGGGGTCTTGTTCGTGTGAGGTTCCTAAGCATGAACTTGCAGTAACCTTTACCTGAACAGTTATGGGGGAAAAATATGTGCTGAAACAAGTTTAGTATCTTGTAAACCACACTGATCTCCTTGAACTAAGATTCCAGTGGGAAAATCACAAGCTTCTGTTGGTTTGTTCTATTTTTCTCAGTAAAAAGGAAAAAAAAAATTCTTCAGTCTTGCTTACTTATTTGAGAGCAAAGCAAATAAGAGTATTCAGGTAAGTCACCTCTCACAACATGTGCTATTATTGGAAGTGTCAGGTGCCATTTTTGCCTTTAATAAGTCCTGAAAAACATTGAATGAAAGTACTTTTTAAGGCATTGGTTTCAATTTTCAATGTTTTGTGTTGGTTTTTTTTCTGCTGAACCCATAGATGTAATTCCATTTATAATTTTTGTAACTGAATCTGTCTCATTCAGGCAAAGAAATATCTTGTTTCTTTACATTTTGAACTGTTTTATAACTGCTTTTACATGGCCATATTTGCTTCTCTAGCTCCTCCATAAGCTCCCTAACAACCTCTATCACTCTGCCCTCCCTCCCCCCCAAAAAAGAAAAAAAAAAAAAGGGAAAATTAAAAAGAAAACTTTTTTTTTTTAGGAAAAAAAGTTATGTATTTCAGAAGTAAAAATAAGAAAATGCCAAGCTGTCCAACAGAGTATAATAGCAAATATCTAGAGAATGTAAACAAGCATTATTTCTGGCGTAATTTTTGGTTTTTATAACATGTTTTTAATTTTGTTTGCTATTCCCTCACTGAAGGTGATACATGTGGTATCTATAACTGTCAGTTACATGTTCCCTGACATGTTGACAATAGTCATTTTCTAATGAAATAAGGAGTATTTAGACTGTCCCAGTGAGGCTGAAAATGAGTTATCCTACATTAATGTGAAAGTAAATACATAAATGCTTTCCTGTGCCCAGGAGCACCATTGAGAATTGGAGTGCTAGGTCATTAATTTCTGTGAATGAAGAGTACTGTAAATGTTTCTCCAAAGAGTTTTTTAAAGATTCAGGGGTTATTAAGATAAAAAGTTCTCTTTCCCTCCTAGAAAGCTGATACTTTGGAACATCTATGGAAATTACATCTGGAGAAAGATAAGAACAGACTTAAAAGTGTTTAACCATTAACTGTGTCCTGCAGACAACTCAGCTGAATGATTAAGCTTCTCTTGCTCTCTTTTGCAAAGATTCCAATATAAATATGCAGGAATGACAGATCACTACAGTATGAAATCCACATTATACATCAGCTAAGATCTCTGCACTTTAACCTAATGTTGAAGAATGGGTGAAATAAAACACATCCAACTGAAAGCTTGGTCTACAAGGAGTTGCAGAGAATGTTTGCACTCCTACTTTGGCATTCACTTCCAAGATGAACATCAGTTGCTTCTTACAAAAATTAGTTCATATTACAAAATTCAGGAGAAACAAGAATGCTTAAGCACATTCTGCATGTTCTTCCTCATAGCCATCATCAGGGGCTTAAGAATCACACCAGGTGCCTGAGAGCATTGTCCAATGAACAGAAGAGATCCATGGATGGAAAAGAAATCATGGTGCTTCTGGACTAGGATTTTTCTTAAGTGTTGGAGAACAGGTGGGATAGAGCACCTTTGGGATTAGGGATGGGAGGGAAAGCACCTTTTCCAGGTAACTGAGAAGGTACAAGTATGGTATAGCTTATTTTAGTTAACAGGAAGAGTCTGACCACAAAAATTAGGTACAGTGACTACTGAAGGGCATTCACAAATTTCCATTAAAATCATAAGACATTTTAGGAATTACCAGACTACTGGCTTTATGGAGATCCTACTATTGTACATCCAAAGGAAATACTCCTCCTTGTTTAGATGATGAGGCCTGTGGATTTTCCCTGATTTCAGCAGTAGAATACAGTGTGCCATGAGGAAATGTCAATCTCGTTACTTAACTGGATCTTAGTCAATTTTCTTATATTTTACACTTAACCACAGCTCCCCAAACATATTTTTGTACCTGATACTTTTTTGAAACAGCAGCTGCTTCTAATATTCCCCTTCCCTCACAGACCAAATACTTTTAGTTAATAAATCCCTCAATGCAATATTTAATCATCTTTGCTCCCAGATCTAGCAGGTAACTGCATGAAGGTAGGTCAAACCTAGTTTTTTGTGCCATTTCCTGTACTAAATATTTATTTAATATTATAATTATGCTATTTAGCATTTACACCCTGCACATTCATTAATTATTTTAGCAAAACTAGGACTATACCAAAATCTTGTTGTTCAGTTATGGAAAACTGGCATTATATTTAAGACTCTTCAGGATCTCTAGCAAAACAATAACCAACCAAACAAAAAAAATGCCAGTCAGCTGTAAGATTGCAAACACACACTGCAACAAAAAGCAATTGAATTGTAATCCTTAAACATCACTTTCAATATCCTGCCAAACACTGGGTTAATTATCAAAGTTATTATGCACCCCACACCTTTCAGAGCTACAAAAATAATTGAATTTTCATGTGGAAATATCAGCTGCAAAGAATGTCATCACTAGATCTTGAAAAAAATTAATTATTTAAGTCCACAAGACCAACATGCTCAGACAGACAACAAAAGAGTGAAAAATGCATTACAGCATTTCAATGTTTCATTTTTATACTGTATTTAATGAGAAAAATACATTGCAAGATATCAGCTGTGAAACAATGTTACAAATTAATGGCTATTTAATGGGCCTGGAGAAGGAAACAGAAGTGGTAAAAACATTTTAAACAGCAGCAAGTCTCCATGAAACCTTTCCTAAATATGCAAGCTCATTGCAAGGAAGAAACTGTTACACAGCACAGCTAACTTGCAATATGAAGTGATCCTGATGAGTAAAGCCAGTCAAAATAAACTTAGATGCATAATTTCTTTCAGGTAAAAGGCAGCGATCTTTGAAAAAAACAAATATTTAGATTAGTAAATTACTGCATCAATGTTGCAGACTGTAATAGGTTGAAGGAGGAGAAGAATGAATTCTACAAACTTCCATTTCCATTAAGTTTTCATTGTTTTGGGAGTGATACAAAGACAAACCAATTTCCAAGCTCAGGCGTTACTTGCTTTTATGAGTCTGCTGAATTAACCTGGTGTTACATTTCCTATCACTGGTCTTTGCTGGCTTAGGGGGTTTTTTGGTGGGGTTTTTTTTCCCGTTAATGGTGTTTGCAATGACTGATGTGAGATTTTTTGAAATCATGAATTACAGTGCAAGAAAAATTAAACGACACAAAATGTGACTAGGGCTAATCCTGGATCATTAACCTGCGTCTTCAAAAGGTGCACAGGCACCTCACTTCTGTTTTGGACAAATCAGATCCAACCATGTTTAGAGCTTACATAATTTCTGAGTCTGGAAGATTTCATTGACTCCTGATGACATTTTAAAATGTCATCATTTATTTATTAAACAACTTGAAAACAGTTTAATGGTTTAATAAATAGTGCATACTGACAAACTTAAGACCTATTATATCCTCCAAAATGAATCCACTCTGTACTAGAACAAAACCTAAGGGGCAGGTAAAGCTCCCAAACTTTTTAATATTGCCTAGAACTACACCACAACTAAAGAATAAAATCCTTACACAAGTATTCAGATCAATATAGAGTGTGGACATTTCTGTCTCTCAGAGGAGATGGAATAGCTCGGTACAAATATGTTCTGAAGGCCAGAAGCTCATAGGGAGATATTTTTTTTCTTCAGAAGACTATTGGTTAGATTGTGTATCTGGCATGTATTTGGTATTTCTACTGAGCTCCCAGGTGGATCCTCTAGTGCCCAAAAGGAAAGCCTTTACAGGTGACATCTAATCAGCTTCAGATTTTTCCACATAACAAATTAATGTGGGTAGTTAACACACCATAAATTCAACATTTCTTACTACTCCTGATTATGGATAAACCCTAATTAAATTCTGCCACTGCAGTTATTTTTGACTATGAAGAGGCTGGCATATTGAAATGGGTGAAAAAATTCATGTTGATTCACATTTGTTATCTCTAAGATATTCAGACTCTTTCCTAAGTTTTTTGTAAAAGGACCTTTATTCTCAAAGTTGTCAGAGCTACAGATTCTAGTAGAAACATGAAAGTTAATCTCACTGCTTTATTGCTTGTTTTCCCTTGTTCAGCATGAAAGTAGAATTGCTTCCTTAACTGGAACATTTACTAGCAGGAGTACCCAAAGAGAACCCAGCTCAAGTGCACACAACGCTGTTGTCCCAGATGTGGGACTATCCCAATTAAAAGCTGGCAAATACTTGTTTCTTACCAAAATTCATACTTAAAACTTAACTACACATAGGCAGCACTACAAACCTCTCAGTCTTAAGTGAAATTTTTCTCCTAAGAGCAAAGAACTTTTTCCTACCCTATTTTCAAAACCATATTTCTAATGAAAGAATATAGTGCTCATTATATTAATATTCCTGATTAAGAGAGAACTGCTGCAGCCAGTGATTTCTTCTGTGATTTCTTTGGTGATATGGAATATTAAAAACTTTTAGAACTTATTTAGTGTACTGCAGGTGACATGTGATTGAATATTACTGTAGAACCAAAGCTCCCAGAGGGTTTAATCAATACATTTTTATGTTTTCCTATCATATCTGCCTTGTTTTATTTCCTACCAGCATGCTCTGACCATGAAGGGTAGATGGTTTATATTCAAGCAAATATGAAGAACTGGTGAACCCAATTACTTTTTTACCCTCTTGATATGGAAGAAAAAAAGGACCAAAACATTCTTATTCTTGTAGCATACACAGGAAAGAAGTCAGGAACATAAGTGTAAAGTCTCCTTTATATAGAACTAGCACTGCATATTTCTATACTACTAGCAAGCAGAAAACAGGTGTAGTCCTTATTTAGGAGGTTCACATATTGTAGCTTTTCATTTTTTTTCCACCAGATGGCAGGTGAAAGTTTTTGATTCCATATACAAATATGTTATAGCAAATTATACTATTTCTACATTTCTAAGTGTTATCGTGAGTCACACTAAATGTTTTGATTCACCCGGGGGAAGGTCAGTGTAAGGCTTTGGCATCTGGATTAGTGGTAACTTAAATGTCAAAATTTAAACTATATTACCTAGAAGCTTAAATATGCTGACCCATTCAGACTATAATGCCTTGGAAAAAGAAGATTGAGGAGGAAAACACACACATATGTGATGTATTTCTGTACTCAACGTTTTAAATACAGGCAAGAAGAACAGTAATTTTTTTCCTCCATTATATTTGCTCACTTGTGGACTTAAATCCACTCTCTCAAGTTCATTCCCCTGCTAATTGTCCTACATCCCTAACATGGCTCTTAACCTTAGAAGCAAAGCTGTCACAGGAAAGTGCCCCCAAAATACCTCTTGCTCCTACTTTAAATGGAATTAGAAATTCAATAAAACAAACCACAAAACTAATTCTTGCAAAACCTAAACTCCAGGGGCTAAACCCTATAAAAATCAGTTTTCTCTGCCCACATGAAATGCCTGTCACAGAAGCCAAAAAGTGCTCAGTTTTAGTCTCTTGGGAACAGAAGCCTTCTGGCTGGGCAGCAACAAAGAGCTCGAGCCAGCCTGGGACCTCCCAGTTGCCCCAGTTCCCCACTGTTATCCCGAGGGCAGACTCGGGGCAGGAGCACCAAACCCTTCCCGGATGAAGCTGAGCCCACTGGATGTTCTCCAGCCACAGAAGGGCACTGGGCCCTCACAGCCAGCCCAGAGCCCCTGGGAAACAACATTCCCGAGGCACTCCTGGGGTGGGTGCTCGCTGCCCCCACCAGCTGCTTCCCCCGGCAGCTCTGCCTCCCTGGTGCCCAGCCTGAAGCAATTCACTGCCGGCGACCGAGTCAGCCACAGGTGTCCTGGTTTAGCAGTCACTGCTAATGGGGCTGCCCGTGTTCAAGCAGCCCAAAAACCCATATTATACACTGAGCCTTTCCCAAAGAAAGAGTAAATGTTCATAACAAAAATGTCAGTGTTACACTGAAGTAAAGAATATTTCTTGCTGCAGTAGGGCATCTAAATTATGGTATCTTGGCCATTTTTACAGAATTTTATCTCAATGGTCTACAGCTTTTCAATATTTGGCCTTTATCTCCTCTAGTCTGCTACTTAAATATTTCAAAACCAGAACTTACAGAAAAAACCAGGACACAGAATGGAAAGTTACCAGGCTGCTGAACCTTGAACCAAGCTCAGCAAGCTGGATTTATGAGATTCTAGACACAAAACATATCTGGAAACTGAATGGTGATATTTATTAAAATTAAACACATCTGAAAAATAGATTTAAGCTGTATGTAATATCGCTTAATTAGACTAATCCACAGAGTATATTTTTATCTTGGTGAGAACGTAGGGAATTACATTCAGAAATCCCTGAGCAAGAGGATTTAAAAATACCTTTTGGGTTTTACGCTGTTTTATAATGTAAGCTATGTATTTGATCATTTCATACATACTATGTTCCTACCTACAGCACTCCTCCTACAGCTCTGCCTTGAACTTCATCAAAAGAGTGACATTACCTTAAAGACAGAGTTTGTCTGGCTAAGGTTACTTAAACTAGGAACATTTAAGACTAAGTTTATCTTGAAAATCCCATTTTGTAATGTCGTAGTATTTACATGAGTTATATAAAGCATGCTTACAAATACACTTCAAGGTAAATGCATAACAGGATACTTAATAATATCAAGGCAGATAATAATGTTTTAAAGTTTTTGCATTGTAAAGAAATTTTGCTGACCCTCATTTGTTTCTCCTCTTCAGCAGAACCTGAGATAGGTTAATTAAAGCTCGCCCTTTCAGCTGGAGGTTGGACTGAATTAATCTGACTAAGCTGCTATAATATAGGCATCTTCTATTAAACAAGGCAATCATAACTGTTTTCATCATCATTACTCCTCTTTCAAAAAAAAAATCCATAGGTCAGAATCTGTTGGGAAAAAAACCCCAAACCCTCACTAAAAGCATTAGAAACAAACAAACCCAAATACAACCAACCAAAACTACCACCCAAAATTATCTTTACTTAAGGGTGTGCATGTCTACATACACAGGTGGTGGCAGAGTGGTGAATGCACATGTAATGTGTGCACTCCCCCTTCTGCCCACATGCACAAGCTGTCCCACACATTGTGTCCCACACACTAACATTTCACACAGCTGTTTCGCAGAGTCTAAGGATGCCCATTCCATTACCCACTTTGCCAGAGGCTGCAAACACCTGCCTGTCTCACGTTTGGTCAGGGAGCTGAAAAAATGGCTGAAAGGCTGGCAAGGGGATGCAGAACTTGTGTATCCCTAGCACACAGTTTGATTCTGCACTGATCAAATTATTTAAGTGATGGAGCAGCTCAGACTAAGCGAAAGTATCCTGCTTATCTCCTGAAGGAAGAAAGCATGTCAGCAGCTAGAACTCGGAGCAGAAGAGTAGACAACAGACCAGTGCAGCTTTTCACCGCATCTTGCAGAAAACTTCCATATATTTAGCACTCTGTTGATGCATATCACAGTGATCTTTCCCTGAAACCTTGTTTTCCTCCTAAATTTTATCTAAATTGATAGGACTCTGTATTCAAAAGAATAAAGAATAAGCACAACATTACTGAAAAGCAAACAGGTGTCTTTCCTAAAACACCAGAGTTACATAACTCAATGGACAAATGGGTAATTCTGTGCAGAGACTGAACTGCTACTTTGATAGTTCTCATTTCCAAATTAGAATGATTGAGGAATCCATGTCACTGAGCATTAATGTTCTGGTCACTGTGTTGGCCACAACCCCTCCTGTCTACGTGAGGGAAAAAATGTAAAATGTCATACAATATCAAAATTAGGTAAACAGAAGAATGACCCCACTTGCTACTCTTTCTACAAAGAAAAAAAATTACAATATAGGCCACCAATGTCTTTTAATATCTCATTTCAAACTCACGGAGTAACCCTAACCTAGACTGACATAGAGTAACATCAAAACAAACAAAAAAACCCTCTAGAATGCAGTCTTTCAATTCTCCGGTTAAATAATGAACCACCTTGAAATGAGAACAGTTTGAATTTTGTTTATTTATTTGTTATTTCATTGGCACGTTCAAACACAAACCTCACCCCTTCTACAAAATGTTTCCCATCTGATCTAGGCAACACACTTCAAAAGCTGCCAAATTAGATGGTCCAGTCTCAAAACGAAGAAAATATATCAATAGCTGCACTTACTATAATCACACTTACTTCTGACTCTGATGAAATAAAACTGAAGGATGAACTGGCAGAAAGACACGCTGGGTCTTTTGCCAGGCCACATTCCCTGTCAAGTCAAAAGTGAGAGAAAGCACTGTGGAAGATGGACTACTGCACTGAGATCCGGGCAGCAAGAAGGAACAGGAGCTGAGGGGCAAGGAAGGCAGAATGCTGCAGTTTTACGATTCAAACATTGATTTTGAACCAAAAGGGAACAAGCACTGGCATCTGCAAATTTTGATTGGAACGGAGAAGGTCCTTTGAACTTCCTGTTCCCTGCCTTACATCTGCAGCCCCATGTCTGCCATTCCTGCAGCCGTGCAGGGCACAGGGTGAACACAACGAGCTGCTCTGGAACTCAGAGGGGATGGAGATCCTTCTGCTACTCTTGGCCCCAGAATTTAGTGACAGCTCTGGCTCAGCTGAACGGGAAGGTGTGGATGTAGCCCCTAAGGGATCCCCCACGTGGCTCTGTGTGTGTCTGGAACCTGCATCCCTGCTCAGTAGCTGTTACCTGGGGCTATGTGATGCAGCTGGCTTTTTAACCTGTGTACCAGAAATTCAAAAATTCTGGTTCAGCTTTGTTTGAGAGAAAACCACATTCTGAACAAAGGAATCAGTCACATAGGAAGCTCTGGTAGAATTAGAATTAAGGTGATATTAGAAAAAGAAATAAAACCTGTAGTGTTACAATGATACTTCATTAAGTGTGGAAAGCAGGGCTGTTCGAATCAAAGAGAATACATTTTACTCAAGCAAAGGTTTTTAGGGAGTTTTCAAAGGAGGTGAAAGAAAATAGCTTTCTATTTCAATTTTAAATAATGCAATTCAGGAGATAGTCAGTTTTTATCAAAAATAATAAAAATTTGCTTTGATAAGAGAAGCATTTAGAAATTAGTTCTGTAAACATGTCTCACTTCAGATTGAAGCCAAATCTGATGAAAATGTTTGCCAGGTCCAGCAACAGCCAGACTACTTTTTATATTGATCAGACGTGGAATTCAATGCATTTAATAATTTTTCCAGAAAAAGATTCCAGCACACAAGGTATCTGCAAATAAGTTTCCACTTATTATTAGCCAGCTTCATACTCTTCTGTCTTAAAGAACTAACTACAGCAAATATAATATTCTTGTTTGCTGGAGATATAGGCAAGGTTTTGTTTGATTGCAATGCACAAGTGTCAAGGAAGGTGAAAAAATTTACTACAAGTTCAATGGTCAAACACAGATTGAAGTCCAGGCATTTTGACATAACATCACTTCTCTGTCAAACCCAACTGACTCTGTGGAAGTGAGAACCAAGCAGCAAGCTGCAACCTCAAAATGCCACAGTGGGTTCGGCATCATGGTGAAGAGATTCTGAGAACTGCACCATGAAATCGAACTTTCATATGTATCAGCTCTGGTAAGAAATACAAATATATGCTGAGTGCTGAAACACCTGACTTTTTCAAACTAGAGATTTCACATCTCTGAGAGGTACCTGATGAGATGGAAAGATGTTGGAAAGTATGGGTCATGAAAGGCACGTGAGTCCATCACGTAGATCTCCAGGAGACACACAGCCGTTCAGAAATTAATAAGTTGGTTTGTTCACTGGTTTGAAATGGGAATTTGCTAGTACAGCAGAGAGAATGCAAGAGTAAACTTCAGTTTGGAAACCTGCAAAAAACTGAAAGGAAGGAATTGAGCAGAAAAGTAAATACTGCTCAATAAGTTAAAGGCACAAAAGCTACTTTTTCATGGTTTTTTAATAAACTGTCTAAAGTAGAATACTCTGTTGCTTGATTTCCATACCTGTCACTCATAATTGTTGACACCTTCACCCCATACAAATTGAATATATATTATCATAAACATGAGGAAAACCTGAAGTGGGAAAGACAAATATTTCCTCCGTGACACCAATGGCAACAACATCCTTAGTGTAACACAGACCAGTTATGCTGGCAACAATCCACAAAAACAAGCCCACATCCAGCTGATCACTAAAGTTAACTAAGGTCTGCCAACAGTACTGTGAATCTCAAGGAACAGAATGGACACACTCAACTGTCTTTCTTGACCAGTACAAGCACAGCTCAGGACAGTGAGAAAACCAAAGCCAAAACACATTATGTTTATTCTTTTGCAGTATTTTGGTTCAAGTTTTGATCCCAAGTTAGCAATTGGACATCTTCTTTACGAACCATATCCAACCCTAATAATCATAAATCATACTTTGAGAGAATCTGTCTCACATTAAGGTGTTATATTTAAAAAAATTATAATCTGTCCTCTTCTCTACACAATCAGAGCCAATATTCATTTAGTTCCATTAGGCTGGAACTTAACTTCATATGAACTGAATCAAAATATATAACATTAACATTTATTTGGGAATAGAGAAAAGTACTAAGGAAAATTTGTGAGTAATCAGAAAGCCAAAAGGATGACATAAAAAAGAATAAATGTGAAAAATCCTGTAATTTATCTCATAACAATTGAATGCATTGTTAATCAGTGACTTTTGTTACAGTGACAAAGGAAAATGAGAGCATCCTCCCAAACTAAGACATCTATTCAGCCTGCAGACAACTCAGTTCTTAAAAGCTGTCTGAATCTGTGAATTTGATTCCAGTGCTCTTTAGAAAAGCACACTGTACAAGCCATTATACCTCACAATCCTGGCAAATTTAGTGCATCTATATCTATGTTACAAAAAAATTATTGCTGCAATGATATCAGAGAAGATCATTAAATACATACATATCTTTAAGGCTAGCTTCAACTAAAAATTATTTTTTGGGTTACTTGGAATTCCCAGTTTCCTCAAAGGGCATGTTTGTTTTTATTAATTAAAAGATCTAATCTGCACAGCCATTCCTTGATGTTTTGTTTTGTTGTTTTAAACAACTAATCTGGAATTCTTCCCATATTGCATTATTGCTCCTCCTGTATACATGTGAGTTTGGAGAGATGTGAAGATTGCCCATGGTAAATATAGAAGCTGCTACGTCTAGGAATTTCATCTGCTTATACCAACAATTTGCTCTGCAGTTTTGCACATTAAAGACCACTGTTACACACCCAGAAAAAGCTGGCTACAAGATCAGCTCCTTGTGACCTGATCCTTTTCGTTTCCCATCCACTACCTGTATTTTTTGTGATTATGTCACTATGATAGTTTTAGAAAGGATAAAATCTATGGAAATATGCATTTTCTTACTGCTCTCCCATTTTCTCAGAACCCTTGTTATCATTCCTCCTTGAAGCTCCCAGAGTGTTATTTAATATGAATGGAGCTATACTTGGTCCATCACTCAGTTGTTGTACAGTAATTAGACCCCAAATGCACACAAATAATTTCCAGGCTGCCAGCTGGATAAAACACTCACTGCATCTTTTGTTGATATTTGGATTCTGATTTAACTCTTTTCTGTCTAAAAATCAAAAGCGAGAACATATTGGCAGAGGAGGAGAGAGGAAGATACCAAGTAATTCAGTGTTATGTAGGCCTCATGGCAACTCAAACTTATAATTATATATGAAATAGAAGAGTTAGTACAGCATATCTGTCAGGCTCAGTAACACAGGTGGGTTTGCTTCTTCACTATTTCTCTCCCTCTTTTTCTTTTCCTTCTTCATCAGCATATTAATGCTCTTCATCATCATTCTTTGGAGGTGTGACACACACCACATTTCCCACCCTTCTGAGCATATGGTGTGGAACTATTCAATAGCTGCAATACGATGATTCCGGGCTGCTGAGCGCAACTGATTGGCACATTAAACTGCTGGGAGACTCTTATCTGGGGCAGACAGGATTCTTTCCAGTGCAGTCCTGAGGGGCCCTCAGTAATGAAAAATAGTAATTCTAAGTCTTTTCCACCTGTCTGTTGCCAGGCATTTTAAAATGCAGTTTCAATAGTTTTTCATTCCCCATAACCCTTATTAAAGCAAATCAAGAGTAAGCCAGAAGAACCTGGAGAGTTTCACTAGAGACCCTGCCGTTATCAATTTAAGAACAGGTTTTCAAAGCTTATTTTTCCTTGCTTTTAACACTGCAAAGCAATCTAATATAGAAAAGATACTAATACAAATAGGTATCAAATTAACTAATTAAATACAGCAGTATGATGTTTGGTTAATAATTTAAAAAATCTTTTATTTTAAAAGAGATTTTTCCCTTCATTATGAAATTAATGAAGAGTAAAGAAAAACACGATTTCTTTTGCATATAAACAAAGTTAGAGAATTCAAAATCTAATTGAGGATATAAAGTTTACCAGATCTAAAGAGATTCCTTCATCTTTTTTTTTAATCTCTTCTTAGCTGTGACCATAGTGATAAGCACTCACGCTCTTGCCTGGAACAGTGAATGAAGTATTTGTTTCCAAATCCCATTTCTTCAGCTAAAGGGAAAAACATCAGCTTCCAGACTCATGACTCTTTACAAAATAAGGGAAGGATTTTCTGAGAACGGTGATTGCCTGAAGAATTACTGTAGGAATTGGATACTGATATCATGATCTGAAGACAGAGCTTTTGTGGTTGACAGTGGCAATGTAAATGGTTTACATGTACTGCCTTTTAACTCAATAAGATAATGCTTCACTTCCTTTCATCTGTAAAAATAGAAAAACTGATTCTTTTCACCTCAGTGTAAGTTTTATCATGCTTAGATCCTTAAATAGTGACTCTGTTGTTCCTTTCCAGGAGATCACGGTAAATTCTGAATAGATATGAGGATGTACAGGACTTTGCAGCAGATATACCTTCTGCAATAGCACCCCAAATTAGATAAATGGAGCATCACTACGAAGTCTAGGAAATATTCTCCATTCCATTTTGAATGCATACAACTTTCTTACTTATGTTTACAACTTTAGTAACATTTCTTGCACTGGATGTCTCACATCACTACACTTTAAATAATAGTTTCTGTAAGGTTTTAAATTTACCACAGTCTGTCAAGGTCTTTCAGCTTAGAAAATATGGATACAGAAAGGATTTTTTTTCCATAGGAATCAGACATTCATATAACAGACAGTGTTGGAAATCAGAGTTCTTACTTTTGAGATTGTAAAAAGATCCCAGAGGGAATTCCATACTTAGGTCCTCTTCACAAGTATTGCTGAAATTTGCAATTACAGTCCATTTGCAGGGATTAAATTTTATCATTTTTGTTTTAAAATCTTCTCAGAGGAGAAACAATCACTTTATTTTAAGACAGCTAGAAAGAAATCACACACAAAATTGCTTATTTTCTCATAAAGAGTAATGTTTAAGTTATATGCTTGCCTTTATGCTTCTCATAAAAACTGTGTTAACATTTGCATTCTTCATGGATGCACAAGTATTTTTCCTTAGCTTCCAATGTTTATGTGTTAAAAGCTGTATTTTCCTCCAGCATCACTGTAGGTGAGGATCTGGCAATGCTGTTTGCACTCAGCTTGGTAAAACTAATTCTTTTCAATGGTGATGCATTAAAGCAGTTGGATGCACTAACATTTGTACAACTCTCCTGCTGGATATTTGCAAAACCATTTATTTTCATGTTTACCTATAAGAGAGAAAATCATTTATTTGGAGAACTTTATGAGTGGCTTCTTGCAGAGTAATCTGCTGCGAGAGACAGAACCATGGATCTCAGAAGGCCAACTGCCTGACACGGAGTATCTTACATTCACAGTTGTACCTAAAGTAATGTTTACCTATTTTCCCTTTGTTCGTGGCTTTTTATTTCTATACAGGCTTCTCTTCAAACAAGAAAGAGGCAGTAAAGAGTTACAAGCAGTGCAGTGCCCAGTAGTGAGTACAATAAGAATTTAAAGTGGACTGAAAGGAAGCTTTCAGATAATGGGCACAATCTGTACTTTTTTGGGGCTCTTGGGGAAGAAACAGCAGTTGTGTAACTCTATCAGGTATGTTCTACTACTATTAGATGTGTAGTACATCTGTGACTTGGAAGGCAAATATTCAGCTGTGCATGAACTAAAATAACAGTTTGTCAGATTCATAACAAGCCTCTCATGTTCAGCCAGGTCTTGTGTCCTACTCTGCTTTTGGAGAAAACAGTAGTGCAGGTCAGGGGGTACTTTAGAATTTCAGAATTTCAGAGTTTCTTCCACACAAGGGCAGATGTCACATCACCAATATAATGTATTTTTTTTCAAACATAATATAAATTAGAAGTGGCTATGGTAATCCTAAGTGTTCAAGACTTAGAATATCTGTGATACCTATTTCTCAAGTAGTCTAAGCTGAATGCCTTTTCTCCTGACACTCTTGAGGGTTGCTGAATTTTATTTAAAAGTAAATAAAATATCTATTTTGCTAAAAATGTTTTGCTGACAGAGCTGGAAAATCAGCATTATTGATTTTAATACATTTAATAAAACACTGCTATCAAAAATCAGCAGCTAAACATTAATACAAACCATTGTATCTTTTCTTCTTACGTGTTGAGAAATACCATTTCATGAAGTTGTACATTATTGTTGTAGTTTAATGAATATCTTTAATGAACAAAATGTTTAATTATCAGATATATCAGAATTTGGGGAATACTTAAAGAAAAGGGGAGCATGGTGAAAGAACAAGTCCTCATCTATTTAGACTTCTTCCCACTCAAATCTCAGACATGGTCTCCTTTTCCCACCTTGACTAGGAATCATGTTCCCTGAATGACTTTAGAAGTATTTTTGCTCCAGTCAAACAGTCTGTCATTAGCACAAAGTAATCCTTACTATAATGGTCTTTAATTGCTCCTAATTATTTTATATCTGAATTACCGTACACTGCAGGACATTCAAAGCCATAACAATAAAATATCTTATTACAGTGGCTTATTGAAGTACTACTGGGCTTAGACTTCTGGGAATCATTCTGAAGTCCAGCAGTGACTGCAAATCATTCTGATCTCTCTGTGTAAGTCAGTGGGGATATTGTGTAGGTAACTGGACTTGTAAACTCTAAAACATTAAGTCCTACTAGAACCAAAGGCATTAAATTCCTCCACTCATTGCACTTGGGTTAGGCTAAAGCTCCAAAAGCAAGGCAAACGTCAACTATGGCACAAAATCAATGCTTTCTTTTCTCCTAAATATCCAGTACTGGTGACCCTTAAACTCCCCGAAGAGATTAGCCCAGAAAAGTAAGCATTGCTCTGTAGTTATTAAAGCCACCTATACACAGGCCATGTCCTGAAATCACCACATAAAATCCATGCTTTGAATCTGGAGAAGTTTTAGGGTAAGGTTGTTTCTTGAAAGGCAAAGATAAGAGGCAGCCTATCCTCAGCAAGATCTGAGATAGCAAAATGGTCATGAGAAAAGTTGTTTAATGTATTTTCTAAAGGCAAGTAAGTACTTAAAAAATAAGTTAATAAAAAATATTAACAGCAGAGGTGAGCTTTAGAAGTATTGAATGCTAGCATCAGTAAAGCCTTTAAACAAATTGACCAATAATATTTTCGAATAGGAGACACAGGACTGCCATCACAGAATCATAGAATGGCTGGGAGGGACCTTAAAGATTATCACATTTCAATCCCCTGCCATGGGCAGGGACACCTTTCACTAGACCACATTGCTCAAATCTGCATCCAAACTGGCCCTGAGCACTTCCAGGGATGGGGCAGCCACAGCTTTCCTGGACTACCTGAGTTACTCTTATTAGTCTGCTGTTCAAGCTCACACACAGCTCCTCTTGGAGCCAAAATATCAACACCTAAAATATGCAGGCAACGGTGCTTCAGCTGTACATGGGTCTGGCCCGCCTGTGCTTATCTGGGATCTGCACTCAGAAACAAGGATTGTCTTCAAAGGACACAAACCAACCCACACGAGATGCTGTTATTTTGTGTTTATTATGCACCACACAGAACCTGGTGTTCCTGAGGTCTGGGAGTGCTGAGCACCAGCTGCGTGTGAACAGGGGAAAGCTGCAGCCCGGGGTTTGGATCACCCCACTCTGGCTGCAGCACAGCAGAGATGGGGGAAACAGCTCTGATTTGCGCCACGCATCAGCTGCCAAATCACATCAGCTGCCAGTGTGCTCTGCTTTGCTAAGCCATCATTAATGCCTTGAACCTGTACAGACTGAAGCAGCCCACTCTTGCTGGGGCAGCAGGACAGGGAAATAGGCAGCACCACCACACCACAGAGCTAAAGCCAGCCCCACCTCTGCCCTCACCACTGCCCCCCTCCCTTCCAATTTCTCCCTTTTGTTTTTAACAAGCTGATCCACTGCAAGACATGTTGCACTTACAAATGACATATCACAACTACCTTTAACATGAAGAAAGTCAAAACCATCTCCCATAAGGTAACAGACTGAATTAAAGCACAGCAAAAGCTAAAGACAGTGTTTTACAGGAACTTCACTGGAAAACAAGACAGACATGGGACTCTCAAGAGAGAGTACATGACATAATATCAAATAACTGTCCAGTGGTTTCAGATATGCAGATGATATTTTTAGTGACAGTACAGAAAGTAAATGAATAAAATAGTCTGATTTCAAAGCATTTTTACACATCTTGAAGGAATTTGCTAAACCTTTGTCTTCTTCATCCTTGTGATCATTCTTTTTTTGTTATCAGGTGCCTCAGGCAAATTTCAAAAAACTGCAATCCTCTCCATCACAAACTAGTTTCACCACCAAATCTTTTCTATTCAGATGTAATATAGCCATTTTGTCAACACTGTGTCACTAGATGTGCCCTCAGCAAGACCAATCTTTTCATTTTATTGTATTTTATTTTGTCTTTCATTAATAGTGTGTATTAAGAATCACTTATGAAGAAGACAAGCAAACATAGACTTTGCTCTTCGGAAGACAAAACGTTTTTTAAATTTGTTGGCATATGCCTACCAAACCAGCACAGCTGAGACTGATAAATAAGAATTTGATTAGCATTCAAATTATAACTTATCCATTCCTCTTCATAATGACAGCTTGACTGAGATTGTTTGTCCATTTTCAGAGATGAATAACTGTGGTATTTAGTAAAGAAGTGAGAAAACCATGCTTGGTTTTTAATTTGCTTTAATGACTTTCTTGGCCATGGTTATTTGAAGAAGAGTCTAGCCAGATGCCTTTATTTCCCCTTCTGCTAGATTATGATCTCTCTCAAAACAATACTTGAAAATAGTTCATCTGAACAAAATTCAGAAAGGGCTACAGAGAAGCTGACAGACAAAAAGAAATGGTGCCAGCATCACTGAGCTAAATTCAGCAGAATTATTTATGCAAAAAAACCTGGAGAAAATTTGTTCTCAATCTTCCTTATAAATAATTTGATTTTCAAACACAGTCTAGCACTGGGCTCTTCTGTTTCTCTGTCCCGAGGCAGGAGGCACTCTGATGTTAGACACATTTTCAGGAGCACGTTGCACTCTGTGTTCACAGTCCACAGGAAAGAGAAGGGAATTGCTTCCTGCTGGAGCTGGGGGCTGCCCCCTGCCCACGCGCAGGGGTGTGTGAGGCACACGGGAGCGTGACTCGCTGGGGGAGCATCAGTTCTGAAAAGCAGCTCAAAGAGCACCTTTCTTAAAAGTGCTCTGCATATCAACCATCCTGCACCACACCCACTTTGTTGGAGCAGTGCAGGAAGGTGGTAGCCCATCCATCAGGGTTTCCCTAAAATATTCCCTCTGCTCTTCACCCCAATGAAGCAACATCAATCTCACGAGTATCGTTCTCTCACTTTCCACAGGGCATACAGTACTCGAACAGTCATTCCCATATTCTTATTCCTTCTGGTGAAGTAGGAGCATTTGTAGCTAGAGAACACTGTCAAGTGACAAGACATGAAAAGACGAATTTACCAAAGGGTTTGCACAATTCTTACACTATGCATGCTACGCAGAATAAAAATCATCTCTGCCCAGTGTTGTTGGTCTTTATACGAAGTGTTTTAGACAATTTGTTGGTTACCACCAAAATCACAAATCAATGCATGCTTCAAAACTGTTCTTCAATGTCCTTCACCCTTCCACAAGCTTCTGTGCTTTATTCATTTACATGTACAATATGGATTTTTACTCTCCTGCATTACATATTCAATATTACATGCCAGCATAATTCAAGCTCAATTTCTCAAATGTACTTAATCCATTTAAAGATATTTAACCAGTTTGTCAAATGGTTTATTTGAAGTGCTGCATTCAAGACTGTGCTATTTAAAAGAGGACTGAAATGGTGCAAAAAATAAAAGTCAAAGAGGTGAGGCCAAAAATCTCAGGTATCTCAAAGTGTTTTCTTGGTTCCTTACACAGAGTATCAAGTCAGAGCATCATGAAAAATAAAGTTTATATAAACATTACACTATCCAAAGACCACACTTACAGCCATAAGGGAGTGGTCATCTAATTAATTGTGAAAGCCCTCCTGTGAAGTTATAGAAAATTCTATCCTAGTGAAAATTCCAAGATTAAATATTTGTGAGTTCCTGAGCATCTGAAAATTTCTTCTTGCTAAAGGAAGCAAGCATCTCCGTACTGCGCTACCAAATATTCCCAAGTATGATAATTAATTGAAATTAAGAACTCCCATGTGGCACCAGATTCACATTGGACTAGAAAGAGCAAACAGGTTTCCTAGTTAATGGAGTATTTGTTTTACATTCACATAAAATGTATTAATAACAAAGTAGTTAAGATTGTTTAAAAAGCACCAACTTTACACAATTTTAACCTTTGTAATGTAAATCAAAATATTCTTTATTTGAAAGCACAAAGCCAAGAATTTCTAATTTTTATATATATATATATATATATACATACATATGTGCTTGGTTTTTTTTAAGTAGCAGAGGTTTCTGCTTGGACAGAAGAGTGTCTGTTTTTACACAGATTCCTGGCTTAGCAGGAGCTCCTAATGTTAGAGTACATCTGGAATGATTGGTGTTAATGGGCCAAAACTCAGCACAAGTTCTGAGGCCCATTCGTTGTGAGGCTTTCAATGAAGTATTACACATCCACAAGCAAGCATCTTCTGTACATACAGTTCAATCTCATGAAAAGATTTCTGGGGTGATTTTTTATTATATTTACATAATAATAAAAATGAATTTTCTAATCAGTGATTTCTGGAGATTTTGAGGGAATGGGTAATTTCAAAAGAACTCACTTCCAGATTTCATCTTACTATTGAACTTCATATGTCCATGTATGCGCCAGAAACAAAACTGCTTTACAGATCTCTGACATTTGTATAGAATATTTGTTATTTGGATATTTACTGTGTTCAGTTGATCATTTCTTCTTTTTACATATTCACACTTCATTAGCATTTTCTCTCTCTCCACAGTTGTGACAGGATTGGCTGAAAATTAATACTCAGAATAGTTTGCTGAATTCTCCTTCCTTCTGTGAGCTACAACTAATTTTCCATGTGTTCTGTTAATGCTTCATAATTATCTTATCTCACCAACTGCTGTGCCAGAGCAACAATGGCTTACTGCTACAGGTATGGATGAGGCATTTTTCATCCTCTGAAAGCAGAAGATACGGAATACTCCCTGCTCCCAGCAGGCTCCTGGGGAAGGCTAGAGACCCCTTGAAATTCGGCTCTCATATGACAAAGACTTTTCTACAAACTTAGAAATCTGTAAACAATGAATACATGATGAGGATGTCACAGTGGTGGTTAAGAGTCATAGTGAAGACATTAAAATAGCACCTTTCAACTGTTCTCTTCGGTGAGCCTTGCTCTTGCAGTTTCTCAATGTGAGGGAAGGCCAGACTTCAGCAGCACAGCCCAAAGCAGAACAAGCGCCTTGTTCTCAGATGAATCACCTACACAAGCCAGAGTCAGCATCTGGACACAGCACAGCCCCTGTGCCCCTCCTCAGGAGCAACACCCAGAGACAGCACAGCCCCTGTGCCCCTCCTCAGGAGCAACACCCAGAGACAGCACAGCCCCTGTGCCCCTCCTCAGGAGCAACACCCAGCTATAACACAGCCCCTCTGCCCCTCCTCAGG